>JAODUP010001795.1:0-35000 GCA_025642065.1 Paralvinella palmiformis
GGCCGGGCTCATCATTTAAACAAACCGGGCCCAAAAATTAAACGGCGTCCCCGAACAAAAGTACATGGATTATACAGCTCTAGATAAATTTTTTAATGCGGGGAACCGTAAATATGGTTTAAACAAGAAAAGAACCCTAACCGGAAAATTTGCTGGAGGGTAAAAACCCACCCTACAAACCAATAAAACTTACCTATTACTTTAAAAATTTACATCGGCGTTTTAGCAGACCGTTAAATTTACTTTTTTTTTTTTAAACACCAATGTTGTATCTATTTAAAATATTTTTATTAACAAGAGACTAAAAGTTACCTTAATGTCATGTACAAACAAAAAGGACCTGGGAAAGATAATTCTTTTCCACAAATAACAAGGTGAATTTTATAAAAAACTTTTATATAAAAACAAACCCACAGATTTTTCCAATGCCCCGTCAAATGCGATGCAGTTTTTTTTTCTGAGTCAGAGTTTTTTAAGAGGACTGTGTCGCTACATCTTTTAAAGCTGATAACCGGGCCAAAACAAACGGGCCCCAAAGACGAAATTAAAAAAAATTGAAACTTTTCTTAAACGGACTGGAAAACACTCCACGCACAGAAAAGGAAACTCAAAATATATGTTTGGGATTTTTGGGGGTAAAAACCCTCATAAGCATACAAATCCAAAAATTTATCCTCCCTGTCACTAACCCTTTTATATCAAAATTGGAAAAAAAGAAAACACAAACCCTCAACTCTGGCAGGGGCAATTTTTTTAGCGTGTATAATAAGGACAGGCACAGATAATCTCGAACCGTGAATTCAAACCTGGAGTTTCTTCAGGGGGCTGAATCCAATGGCGACTTTTTTAGCGAGACAGTAATGTCCACCAGTCCTGCCGCCAAGCAAAAACAAAAGGAATCACTAAGCCTGGGGGGAAACACCCAAGTCAGTGGGGTGTGAGAATGTTTAGATTAATTACCGCCCTATTTATACTATTTTTTAATTTTCTGTATCTTTTTCAAAGCAATACTATATAAACCATATAACCCAATTGTCACTGTCTTCAAAGATCAGTTTTTACAACGGGCAGGCGTCAAGAAGCGACTACTATTAAAACTGATGTTAGAAATTTAGAGCTATGAGATTGGAAAATAATATATATGTGCTTATTGATTTATCTCGGTGTGTATACTTTTATGTTTTATGTTACATATAATAAAGACTAAGACTGAGGTTTTCGTGATGTTTATAATTCTAACAGAATTGTGACTAAAAGGCTACTACCTAAATATAAACCAAACATTATATATATTATTACATATATAATTGAAAATAAAACATACATAATAGAACATATAATATATATTATGATTATAATCCTTATAACTCCGATAATTACTGAACCAGGATAAATTACCCCAAACAATACGAGTGATATCAGTTGTAAAACAAACAGTTTCAAGTATATATATGCATGTATGTGTGTATGCATGTCTGTGTGTGTGTGTATGTGTGTGTATGTGTGTGTGTGTGTGTGTGTTTGTTTGTTTTCTTCGTTTCCTAACTAACTAACTGAAAATATGGTATCATGGTATAATGTGAGTGCTATGAAATAGCTAGCTCCAAACAGCTTTTGAAAATATGTATCTCTGTGCTGTTTACAAGTGGACAATATCTCTATGATTTGGCAGGCATTTGTCTAAATTATTATAGAATGCATAACAATAGTTCTGGATGTTGCAACTGGTTCCGATTAGGATAGATATCGACATTGATTATTCTGATTGAATGAGTATTCAGTGTTCAATGAAGCATGACTACATACTCACGATCGTTTTTGCTTGGCCTGCGGTATTGTGCATATAGAACAGCCATTCAACCATGGCACAACACACTGCATAAGCTACATATATGTAGGCCAAACACCAGGCGGGGAACAATGGCGGGGAGACGCTTAATTAGGCCGTTTCGCAGTATCTTTAGTAAACACTACAATGCGGTCAATTGTGTCAACAAACAAGCTGGAGCCACTTTCAACAATTTTCGGCAATATGCACCGGCTAATGCTGGTTGTTCGAGAAATATTCCATCTAATGTGCATCTGCGGGATATACTACATCCAATTGGAACATTATCTAATAAATCCACCTTACATGTGAACAGAGATAATCTTTTAAATATAAAGAGGGTATCTGATTGTAACCTAGCCGTGAAAAAGTATCTCCGGATATGCTGTTTCAATCCCAGGTCAGTCAAAAATAAAACTCTCTCTTTGTGATTATGTACTCACGAATGACTTTGACATATTGGCCCTAACCAAAACATGGTTAGGGGTACAATTGATAAAACTTGTACTTGGTGAACTTGTTCCCACTGGTTATGTGATGAAAGTATAAGTATATTTTGCGTTGTGTCTATTCCATTCTAGAATGTTTAGAATATATGGTTAGAGGGAATGGAGGATGAACTGATTCAGTGAATGAAATATCTGAATGAGTCGGTAATGATATGCGACCAATACACAATTTACATGAATAGAAAGAGACAAAGAGTTAAAGTAAGATCAGTTTATTCGTTGTCGACATTGGAAAAAAAACAGACAACTCTAGCGACGGATGTTATCGAATCAACATAAATAAAATAACGATGGTATGTATAATTAATTATATAATACACAATGGTGTATTATAATACAAATTGCTAATTGGTAATGCCATATAAATAAATGATAAATAAGTCCTTTGTAATGCAAGGGTGCACAACCATAACATTACTAAAACCCACCAAAACGTGGAATTGTATAGAGGATAACAATTGAGGGTAAACGTCATAGTTTATGGACATACATATATACATTAACTTTTAGTATAATTTATAACAACTTATAATATTGGTCACAAAATCCGATGCTTATTTGTTAGTTATTACTTGTTAGTTAGTTATCGTAAAATACACATTGAGATTGACTTTTTGTTCCTTATTTTGCATAAAACACAGAAAACACATTTACACTTTAGTAACCGGGTTTGTATCTGAAACGTAGAAACAGAGTTATGAATCCGAGTTTAACCAATACATTAAAAAACCTGATTGTGGGAACACTATGATAGTCAAAAGGTTTTATTCTCTACTGCATGTATCCGCAATGTCTATGTTGTGTATATTACACGGAGTATGTCCTTATTTGTGTTAAAAGGCAACATTGTTCCACAAGAAAGTTTCCGTATGTAAGTATATACATTGTTCATGATAACTCATTGATTATCGCCACATATTGATGTCGGCATGGAATGACCATGTGCGCTGTTCTATGTCCATCGACGTTATTCAAATAAGGAAGTCCCAACTTCCGGGCGTTGTAATACTTACCACGCAAAGAAAGTTGCACTAGGACATGCTAATGTTTAAATCTTTGTCGTTTAAACCAGATTTAAATATTAATAAATCAAAATGTGTATTGAATATCATTAGCCTTAAAAGGACAACTAAAATTATATGTTTATTGTGGTGTTTTTAAAATAATAAACAAACGATATTCTGAAATAAATCAGTCTTACAGAGGTCATACGGTGCTTACACGTATTCACATACAATAAATAGAATAACGTAGCAGAAATATTCAACAGATATAATACAAATTAGATCATGGAAACATTAAAAATTGATACAATTTCATTGAGATGTGCAATCTGGAAGACGGAAAATTGCTGGAGGGATATTTAAGACTTAATTTTGTTTAGAACGGGGGGGGGGAGAGATTGTTTCCTAAATTAACTTTGTTTGTTAGAGGAAAGGACATTACCAAAGAAAAGGTTTATCCTGTAATGAAATATGGTTGGAGATGATCTGTTAGTCTCCCACAACACCCTCTACTTGGTGGCATTCCCTCCATTATTATTTGCTCTCTGTTCTTTTCATTCTCGCCTTTATCACCTGGAGAATGTAAGGTCGACAAATTGGGAATCATTATGTCTTTGTTACCGAGATCTAATGCCGCATAAACAGTACTTGTTGTCATCCGTTTAAATATTTCCTGTTAGATAGATCGACCACAACGCTTCTGAAAACACAGCTCGCCTAGATGTGTTTTGGAAGTTTCGTAACAAAAGGAAGTAATCACGATGTAGAATTTGATGTTCCCTGTTAAAGAAATGCTCAATAACACGTTGTCACGAATTAGGCAACCTGTATTGCCAGAAAACGTTCTGTGCTTTCAGAATACCTGTTTATAGTTGGTTGGCTAATTTGATTAACGAAAATGTGAAATTAAAACCCGACATAGCAACATCACTCTTTTGTAATGTTGCTATAACTTTCTATCTATACTGTTGTCTTTAGTGTTGCTGTATTCGTTTGGCATTTAAATTTGGGATTTCTAAAATATCCCAATGTTCTTATACTTTGTTAATATAGAAACAAAATGACATTAAGAATGACATACCAAACAACAATGTATATCAACAATGCTCCCAAAAGATATCAATACACATACATTTTATTGATACATAAAACGGTGGTTTCCTTTCTAAATGGAATAAATACACAAAATAAATCTAGATTATCATCAATAAAGACAGGATGAATATATTTAAGACATACCCATCATCATGACATACTAAAGTTTAAGAAGTAAATTTAAGAAATAAACGCACACACAGACACACTCACGCACACTCTACACGTACATACACACAGATACACACCTACATATACGGCCCTAGTGTACATATATTTGTGCATTAGTCTTGTGTGTATGTGTGTGTGTATGTGTGTGTATGTGTGCGTGTGTGTATGGATTTGTGTGTGTTTGTGTTTGTTTGTATGTGTGAGAGTGTGTGTGTGCGTGTGTGCGTGTTGTGTTTGTGTGTATGTGTGAATGTGTAGGTACATGCGCGTGTGTATGTGTGTGTGTGTGTGCTAGTGAGTGTGTTTGTATGTGTGTGTGTGTGTGTGTGTGTGTGCGTGCGTGCTGTGTGTGTGTGTGTGTGTTTGTGTGAGTGATTGTAATGTCAAGTGCTCTAGAATACTGGAAAGTCTATGTTGACACTATACGATATAATTTGCCATTATACAACAATGAGATGAGCAATCCTACAACCAACATTCGGTGGTTCGCCATTACAGTGTTGTTTCCATAAATAATTGGTGGGAATAGCCATGGCATTGTCAACGGTAAACGCTATAATTCTTGACTGGTTGCCGAGGTATAGAGGTTTGTTTCCCTTTTGTTGTCAAATTTGGATTGATAAAAGAAAGGCTGCCGGGGATGAGCAGCTTAGTCAGTTTTGTCGTTTATTTACAATTAGGTATACGGCAGCTATACCTTCAATTAATAATGTTTATGTTATCCTGTTAGGGAGCATATTTTGGAATTCGTAGGTGTTCAAAACAGATATTGGCCAATTATTTAAATTGTTTAAGTAATATTACGAGACTTGGAGGTAAGAAGACACGCAGCTCTCTAAATAATAGCCGGCTCACTTTACATTGTATCTTATTAGGGTTATAAATCCATCAACAATGAACATTTCAGGTAATTTTATACTTTTGACTTCTGAGTGAGATGATCTATATTAAATTGTTTTCATTTAAATTGTTCAGCTTACTTCTATATTGTTTGTACTAAAAGGCATTAAGAGGGTGGATGTATTTGCTATGGTGAATTAAAAGCAGTTTAATCTCCCCAAGTTGTGATAGTCATAAATGTGATATTGGGAGTTTAAATATCAGCAACAAACTTGAAATTAAATATTTCCTTAAACATATTTAGAATACCATTAGTAAACAAGATATTAGTATATACGTATTTCATACGGGGTAGTATTTTAGGGCACGTAGACAAATAATTTAAGTCATAATACATAATATGTGATGTTATATATAGTTCGAGTGTGTTTTATTTTAATATGCCCGTGCATTCCAATTAAAAAGGATCACGGCACACAACTATTAGCGAATTTTAAAGTGGGGTTTATTCACCATTATGTTAATTATGTAAATTCATCAAGCAAACAATAAGTAAATCCCGAAATAAATTCACAATATTCATAAAGAGAGTATCGAAATATCTAGTGAATGTAATTGATGTAGTACTTGGCTTATTACGGATGCAACGTTACTGACAGGTACATAAAGATATTGGAACAACGGAGACGTTTACGAAATGACTTCTACATGTCAGAATATATTGTCTAAATAAATCTCAGCGAGGTGATTTAGTGGATGGTTTTCTTCAGAGAGACTTCGGAAATATATACGACCTGAGAGTTACTGGGTTGTTTCATTCCACAATTACATCTGCTCGTAATGTCAATATTCCCTAGTTTAGTTACCAAAGGATGACAATCATGGCTTCTTACATGATAACGTTGTAATAAATAAATATTCTTTTATTAAATAGTATTCATCTGAATATCAAGGAAGAAGTGGGTGTAGCTAGGCAATATGTGGACAGATATATCCATCACTGATCATTGTGGGGTAAATAGTCCCAGGACAATTTTGCTTTATTTCTTACGAACATCTTCTGTTTCAGTGGACCATTTGTCAAAATAAGAAAATACAATCACATACCTTGTTATTCGTTCTCTATAATAGGCAAATGTCGGCGAAATAACGTATGGCGTCGCAATGTATACAACCTTTGATACAGTCATGTTATACATCGAGTGACTGTACCCAATGAGACAGATGGTGACTATGTGGCTCGTCCTATTTCAATTTGTTTCGGCACTGATACTTTAATAAAGTAGATTCATTTCCTAGTTAATGGTTGTGCATTTCGTGGAGATGAATTCCGGGTTGACGCTGTACAAACTGAATTATTACTAGTGTACATAATTATTTCCTACAGAAAACCTAATATTATACAAAATTCATATTAAACCCGCTGAAAAGTATATGGAGTGTTCAAAACATATAGAGGAAATGGTAGACATAAGAAAGGGTGAATTACCCCAAAACTAATCATTAATCATCCATAATAAGATCAACCACATATCACTACCACCCGAGTTCGAATCTCGGTGTGGGCATATCTGAAGTTTGTTTCATCATTGACTTCGCTTCATTATCTTCGGAGGTCGCTCGGCCCATTTAGCTTACCATGTGCACAAAACTTGCCGTAAAATACCAAACACCAATCATCATCATCATCATCATCACCGCAATAAGATCAGTTAAGAATGTTGCCAACTAATAAGGCTCCACATGAATTAGCATAATTAGTGTATTGAATTGTAAAATGCTTTGTCTTTATTATTACGTATTATAACAAAACATTTATTCCAACGCCGCCTAGTCTTGCTAGAACACTCCTTCATATTTCATTGCCGTTGTTTTGATAGTTATATGGCGTTGTCATAGAAACGTTGGTTAAACACTGATTAAGACTGATATGATGAAGATTATTTCCTTGTTTAAAATGATCGCCTTAATCCATTATGCAAATTTCACATTAATATTTTCTTAGATGCTTCATGAGAACAAAAGTTTGTTTTACAATAAATAAGCTAGATATAAAACATAGTTAACCAAGGAGATAAATACAGTAGTATCCTGGATGTTGGAGTATATGGTTCTCCGTTCGAAAAATGTTCTTAATATGTAATATTATGTACCAACTGAACCAATAAAAGTGTAATTAGCAACTATTTGATTATCGTTAATTGCTAGATTGATAAATGCGAAATCGATAAGGTATCATCTTTGTGGGACGAGTGTCAAATCTTGTCATGTATGACATTCTTAACTGGATATTTTCATATTTATTTGTTCATTTTACACTACAAACTTCAATAATGACACAAATTCATATACATACTAAAACACCCACACGTACACTCACAGACACCTTACCCTACACACACACACACACACTCACACCACACACACACACACACACACACACACACACACACACACACACACACACACACACACACACACACATATATATATATATATATATATATATATATATATATATATATATATATCTGTTATACACTAAGATCACAGTCATAGGGAATTATAATTAGGCTTATTAGCAAACCAATTTTCGGATGTCAATTTATTTATTTCATTATAATTATTTTCATGTCCTAAATCTCTATGTATCCGAAGATAAATCTATCAAATGAAAAGTAGAAAAAGTGCTAACCAATTTGCAAGAAAGTGCAAATACTAAAACGATATGTTCAACTTGAATAAGCAAAGTTATGTTTATTTGGCTTTCCTTTGTTGGTTTTACTTATTCTTGTCAATTGTGATTCAAATATTGGACAATTAGGTGATAGGGCTTGTCATCAACCCTTTTGTCATTTTTTATAGCCGACTGTTATCCTACATTTTATTAGGAAGGTGGCGAAGCACACTTTGAAATACCCAGGAATGTTTTCTAGATGATCTGTTCTACCATAAAAGACTAGATATGAAAAGTTAGAATATGTTTTGAAAACACATATGTTCAAGGTTACTTTCACCGTTAAATAATAAGTATCTTTTAAATCACTTATAGGTTTTTACAGACATATTATTTGGGGTATTATTATAATACATATTATTTGTACAACGCATTTGAATGGCTCCTGCTAGTAAGGATGCTTTATTAAATATACATTATTATTATTATTATTATTATTATTACTAAAAGCAAATAGTGACTTAGTTAACGAAAAGTTGTTTTCTTTGCGTAGGAACATTTCAGTAATTATAGGTTAAACAGTAAAAATGCAAATATATGAACCAAACAGGAATTATTTAAAAGAAAAGTTTGATCGAATGATTGTTCGATATGCAGGAGCCTTTGTTTACGGGGAGTATTTTACAGAAAGAAGAAATTCAGATAATTGTCAGAAACGAAAACGAAATAATTCTAAGTTTATAACACCCCGAGCTATTTATGTTTGAATATCTTATCTTCTGGGTTAGTGTGTCATTGTTCGGAAATAAATTATATACTTGCAATAACACCTAATTGAGAAGCACTTGCTATCAATTATGTTTGTTTCAGTGAATACATGGATTCCATAGGCGTGTCCAAGACTATGATCTTTACTATTTCACAAAATAAACTTTAAATGGAACTGTCATTGCTAAGCCGATATATATTATAGATAATAAATAGCAAAACGAAATTAATATCCATAGTTGTAGGTGTCTCTGAGTTGTATATATGATGTTTAGAAATATTGACACAGAATAGTAAAAGCTCTGCACATAACGCTTACTTAGAAATACGAGACACAATGAGGGATTGGATGATTCGGACACCGAATGAGGGAATGCGGAAAATTAAAATCTAGCATTCTAAATGTTTAAAACTGTGATGATGATGATGATGATGATGATGATGATGATAACGGTAATCCATATAAAAATATATTTGTGTGTATGTATCTAGCATATATGCATGTATCAGTTATTTATCACAATGGCTTACATTGATATTGGGCAGATATTACTTTTGACAACGAAATAGTATTAGGACCAGTTTGTGTGTTCATTTTGAAATGTTCAAGGTCAGTAAAATTCTTGTTAAAAATGACCTTGCCTCGGCTATATCTGAATATTATAATAAAAAGACCAAAGCATCCAAGGGAAATCAAAGGACTGTTTTCAGTGTTGTGAATAAAGTATTACATAAAAGTCAAACTGTCCTCACAAATAATATCAACTCAGATAAAGATGGGCCCATTGTTTTAATAACTTCTTATGTCAAAAAATATTAAAAAACATAGTGGGTTCCAGTCCAATACTTTATCACAGGGTAACCCTTGGAAAGAAAAATTCATACCCATGATGGATACATTTGAGCCTTTCACAGAGACTGATATCAGGCAGTTGCTAAAAAAATTCATCTAATGCTTTCTGTGCAGTTAACCTAAGAAATGGCTTGTGAAAATTCCGGATGTTCTGAAAAAACCCAATTAAAAAATATGGTTAATATATATTTATCGGGGGTTTTTTCCCAAGATCCTTTAAACCCCTTTAAAACCATTAAAAAAAAACCACACTACGGACTGTAATATTCTAAAAAATTTAAATTATTTTAAATTTTAAATTTTTATTAAAGTTATAGAAAAGACAGTTGCTTTCCATCTAAACAAATATTTAATCAATGATAACCTTAATGAATCACTAAATTTTCCTAAAAAAGTGGTCACAGCACTGAAAAAACCTTGGTTCAGTGAAAAATGATATCAGGGTGAATTTTTAAGGGGCCAGTTTTGTTTTCCTGGCCCTGTCTGCTACATTTGAAATTTTACCATTTGTATTTTTTCTCTAGGTTAAAAGAATGTTTTTGGTCAGATAAATTTCTTAAATTTGGTTTAACCCTATCTGGAACAACGTTTTCCCGGGGAAGTGTCTGTTCATGGTATTTTATCTGCTTCAGTTTTTTATCTGGTGTCCCCACACGGTTCAGTTCTTGGCCCTCGGGTTTTTTCACAATGTTATCCCGGATTTTTGCGCAGCGTATGGGGTTAAATATCCTTGTATCTGTTGACACACTTTTTGTATTTTCACTGGCCCCTGACAATGGGTTAAATTTCCCTTTTTAAAACAAAATAATAATAAAACAAATATTTTTATAAAACACACCCATTGTGTTAAATCCTAAAGACACCAGCAACAGATGGGTTCATCTTCATTACCCTTAATGGGTCAGTAACAAATATAGGAGTTATTTTTGCCCAATGTATTAACATGCATGAACATGTCAATCAGTATGCCAGCTGCCTACTACCATCTTCAGAAAATCCACTTTTTAAAAAACATTCTTGACACAAGAATCACTTGAAAATGTATGCTTTTTTAAATCTCGAAAGACTTTTTAACTCCTTTATATGGCATATCTGATTATAAATTTAATCCCCTTTAAAAAATTAAATTTGCTTTTAAAAATACTGAAAAATGAAAACCCCCAAATTCTTAAAAAACTACATTGGCTACTTTAACAGCGTATCCATTTCAAGATTTTGTTAATAACTTATAAATCATTAATGTTATGGCCCCAAAATTACCTGTGTGAACTGGTTTCCATTAGAAGTCACCCGAAAACTCAGGTCTCGTCAATACTATTCCCGGTGCCAGTGTCTGGGCTCACGTCTTTGTGATTGTGCGTTTGTGTTGCAGCCCCCTTTGTGGAATAGGTTGGGGGAAAATATTAAAATTATTTTAAATTTTTAATCTCTTCTAAAAACACACCTATTTAAGGTCGCTTTCACAGATAAATAATTATTATCTTTTAAATCATTATAGGGTTATTACAGTTTTTGGGGGGTTTATTTTTACATATTATTTGTACAGCGCCTTTGAATGGCACCTGCTGATAAGGGCGCTTTATTAAATATACATTATTATTAGTATTATTATTATTATTATTAGCATTTCAATGTATACATATATATCAATATTATTCAAAGGTGATGATAATAGTTTGTAAAACGATGTAGGCTCTACAAGGGCGTGCACATATTGAAATCTTGTTCTTCTCCAATCCCGAGTTAGATAGTCTTATATGCAAACTTATCATTAATAAAATTAGCGATCACGGGACAACTAACAATTAATCTTCATTGTGACATTTTGAAGATCGTGTTATTCTGGAGAAGTTAGCGGAACAGAGTATATAAGCAGCATTCCCGTATTTAGAGAAGGTATACAGAATAATCAAGCGGAGACTTTTAATCGAGATAATAAAATCACATATTAACAATATCATAACTAAAGGCACATTCGCGAAAATATGTGATCCAGAAAATGACAAATAGCATATTTTACCAAATATATTTGTCTTATATTGAATCTGGGTTGAGATGATCAGTAATTCGTCCTTTATATCCTTTACGTGGATACAATCGTGACATTATTATTTGTTTTCTGTTCATTTCCTTTTCACCTTTTGACCCAGCGAATGTCAAACCGGTAAATGGAAACCTTTATGTCTTTCTGACGGAGATATAACGCCGCATAAAAAGGTACTCGTTAATATCCCTAGTAAACTTTCCTGTATAATATATCAACCTCAGACACGGAAAAAAAGGGTGTTCAAACAAACCTTTCCGAGACGTTTACTGGAGATTCTCTGACAAAGGCAAGTAATCATGTTATAGAAACCAAGATTGATAATTCGTTTCCAAATAATCAGTTTGCTGTACCCATGTACAGGTTATACAGACAGGGCTTCAAAAAATTTAAGGTGGAAAAAAATCAGGAAGATTGTAATTTGAAAGTTTTTCCATTAATAACACCAATGGTAGAATTGAAATTATTGCTGTTGACGTTACAATGAACACGGAAAATGGTTATTCACCAGTGTGTATAAACAGCTAAAGGTAAAGCTAAATACCATTATAGAATGTATATATATAATATATTGTTGTATTAACTGGTGAGAGTAATGTTAATATTTTGAAGAAAAATAATGATTTCGAAGATTGCTTGGATGTTAATGGTTTGAGTAATATTGTAAAGAAGGCAACATGTTTTAAAGGTGTACCTTCTCTTATTGTCTTAATTATTACAAACAGATCAAAGCGTTTTAAAAATATTGTCAGTGTTGATACAGGTTTAAGTGATTTTTTAAAACTTTTTCAAAAATATAGGAGTTACAAGCATTTTAATAAAACAACTTTCTTACATGATTTATCTCCAATACCCTATCATATAACTGAAATGTTTGATGATGTTGATGATGCATATTATATATGGAATGAGTTAACAATGCAAGTAGTGAATGAACATGCTGCTCTAATAATGTATGTGTAATACAAGGCATATTTTGTTCATCTATATGCGTATTTGAAGATAGTTTAATAATGTTTGTGAAAGGTATGATTGAATATTTCATCAAAATGAAATTGCACATAAATAGCTTTAATATTTAACAATTATACTGGTATGAATAAATGTAAGCCAACATAACAATTCCTTGTATGTGGCGATATACTATAATTAAATTTGTGTTTTACAATTATCAATAATATTAATAATCAAAACCTACTTCCGACGCGATATGTAAATGAAGCCCCAGATATACTAGGCAACTATATGGAGCTTAACCCTTCCATATTAACCCCACAAATCCGACTTCATTTCAAAATAGAACAATGATAATTTCATATTACTCATAGCATATGATACTGATACCACGCAGATTATACTGTTATCAGCTTTATTTAGTTAAATATTAATATCTGACAAAAGTGGGAGACAAATACTGACATTGTGAACCAACAAAATATGTAAATAATAAATTATATGATGTGCTAATAATATTATATATTGAAAGAATGTAAACATTCATAATATTTGCAAATAATATAGCATTAGAGATTCTAATCATTATTCCATTACTTACTCATATTTACATCATTACAGAGTAATGGAATGCTTCGACAGATACCAACTTTACTGATATTCACTGTTCCTTTCAAAATCATGATAAAGTTATATCATCGTAATCATCCGTGATATCACTGTGATATTGTTTAATGTTTATATCGAGATACACTAATAAACCCTATGCACAACAAGAGCAACACTAAAATAATTATATTGACGATCTTATAGTGCAACGATAAAAATGCATCTCTGTAATATTCTAGCTTGAGGGCTGCTATTCGGATCAATTAGTGATTTAATTCACTTATGATCTGACCGGTCGATCTTAGTTACCAATTGTGGTATTGCTGCAATTACACAACACAGATTGACAATACTAGTTATAATATACACATCACATTAATTTCCTCTATCCCTCAGCCAGATTTATTTTAACTCACGCGGGCTAAATATCTGATATATATTACACATAACTCCCGTCATGACATTGCATTTTCTGTAGACCTTGAGGAATCCCTTTGGTGATCACTCGGATTAAATAAATAGAGCATGTTAAAGATTTTGGAATAATATGAATATATGTGATATATTGACAACAAAATAAGACAACTGATGTATTTCGCCTCATTCCATTGTTAACATCCTGGACTGTGGCTGGGCTAACATTAAAATGCAACAACAAGAATAGCATAAGATAATCATAAAAACCTTGCACTCGATATTAATAACCACTGATGGATTATCCATTAATGCGGGTTTGTTAGTGATGTATTTTGAGGGTTGATTGTGTTCCACAAATCAAGCTTTGTTATCCTTTTATGTGTAATGCTAGATTAAGAAAATTTACACGCAACTTCATAAAAAAGGTGCTACTTTTGTACATTGACTTATGCAAATGGAGTAAACTCGATCAAGATATCCATGCCATACGATAACCACACGTACTATTGACAAAGACTTGGTCATTATACAATTGTTACAGACATAAATACAATATTATTTGTTAAACTGAAATTATTTTTCATTCTAATTATCTCAATTAGCAAATAAAGCAACGAATTGCATTCCTAACAAAAGAACATCAGTATGTGCATATATGTGTAAAGTTGTGAAATGATGTTAGTATTTTACTGTGATGTAATTATAATGAATGTATTATTATTGGAAATCAAATTTAAATAGAAAACCACATATAAGCGGAAGCATGAATAATACATATTGATATATTTCGACATATCAAAAGTGTACTTTAATCTCTGCTCGCATAATATAATTTCCTGCCTATTTAATATGTGCTGAAAAGTTCAGAGAGGTGATGTGTCCGAGCTAATACTGATACACAATGAAAGGTTAAGACCTTTTAGATGTTCACGTTAAGTCAGTCAGCTTAGAAACTCAATTTGAAAGCCCCATTAATATATATGACATGTCTGCCTTCAAATAGAAACGATCAACAAATAAACCTACAAATAAAGTAATAATACTGCACAATGTCTTGTTTTTGAAATACAACTAAATATCCCTTAAATCCCGATTAAATGTCATGATCTATCCCTATCTAGGAGCTACTATTGTTAATTCCCATTCACCTTAAATGATCATCTAGTATTATGTTATATTAGTTAGATGTTACAGGATCTAAGATAATATAAAGATATGTTTGATTACTCTATCATGTAATGGATGTCACTGGATTTATGCCAGGACTGTCATCATGTTATATTAGTTTGTCTTTTTTGATCTATATGTTTTATTCCTGGCTTTATTGGGTATTTGTTAAACGAGTTCATATTAATTAAGCTTTATTAAGTAGTGAAAACTAATTGTTCATCCCTTAGTTCTAAATCAAGTAGCATTTAGCATAAAGCTGGATTTGTTAGGTGCTCCGCCGTAATAATGCACGCACACTCCAATAGTAATGCCAATTAATATTACTGCATTCAGTTATAAAGAATATAGCTTACTATTGTGCCAAACTCAGAAATTATATTGAGGCATTAATGTTACTGGCTGACAGTTGGAGAACGTATACTAGCGAGTGCGATAACGTTAACCCTTCGTGATATCTGTAGTTGCGGCGAAAATCAATCTCGTCAACCCAATTAAGTTGAATCTTATTCTTGAGACATACTTCGTGAGCATCTTGGAACTGAAATGTACTGAGTTATTTCATGCTAGTCGTTAATAACCCCAGTCTGAAAATAGTTATTTTCTACGTATATCAACTTATTGAGTAGACACTTTATTGACAAGGGTCTTTAACTAAACTCAGTGGCTGTCACATGATATACGGAGTGAGTGAGCTCAATGGTGATAACATCAGTATTTATAAAGCACTACACTTCTCGGGCATGACGCTCATGCTATTTTGTTCACGGCGATGAGGCTATATCAAAGTAGATGTAACATCAAAACAAAAACCTTAATAGTATCCCTTAATTATTTCCTACGGAGTTAGATGTAGGCATGTCCATCATGTTTGTGTCAGAGCTGCTTTCCCTTAAAATAAATCAATAAAAACTCCAAGTCATACACAATCCAGGTTCATATTAAATTTAATGAAACAAATTTCAGCCTATAGAATAATTCAACTTGGTAGCTATATGTATTTACTAACATGTAAACACATGCACGCACGCACACACACACAAACACGCACACATATATATATATGTGTGTGTGTGTGTGTGGCGTGTGCGTGTGCCTGTGTGTTTTAGGGTAAATAGTAAGAGGCAACAGGCACAGAACATCAACATATCTAAACATCCTTCGAAGCCTACCTCCATAAATCTAAATACAACTATACATACACTAATCTAAAAATAAAATGTTCCATACCTCCACATATTGATAGATGCGTGCGTATACCTAAGCATGTGTCTGGTCTACTCATCAGCCTGTGGGAACCAGCTAATTCGCTTTTCGTAAGCGAGAAATATGTCACGCCCACAGGAAAGCGGCTACATGCAGGCTACGTACAAAAGCGAAGCACGTAAGACACATGCCATTTGATACCACAGCTCGTAGCAATCAACACGTGCGTGTGGTTCAATGGTGACTTGCTACAAACATATCATAAACTATTTTGACACCACAGTTTACATTCAACAGTAATTTTCTGTGGTCGAAAAGAAACCTGTATATAAAACATTTCGACTTCTCAGATGCTGACCTCAGCTTTACTCTGGGTTCGAATAACTGAATAAATCCTACCTATATGAACTACACGTCCGATTAGTCTGGCGTTGAAGTTCTTCTCTAACCTAAGTGAAAAGTCAGGCCTTTTATATACCCTCAGCGTGTTAAAAAACATTACAGTTTGTTCACCACAAACAGAGTGTACACTAACTCAGTATGGACTCACTGAAGCGATTTAACTAAAATATAAACAAAGTAGCAATACTGCACAATGGATTATTACTGGACTAGAACGAAATATCGTCTCAAACCTGAGTAAATACTATGATTTACTCGAACCTAACAGCTAACCCTCATACGTGTCCGTTCATCACTAAGGGAACGTTCATTCACGCTTAATTTAGCGTCCCTAAACTGGCCCAAAGCATCAAAATATAAACATCCTTTAAACCTGTACCTCCATTAGTCTATACATAATTAATTAAATATCTGGGCTACTCATCAGCCTGTGGGCCAAATAATAAATATGTCACCCCCACAAGGAAGTGGTTGATGGAGGCTGCTTCCAAAAAGCGGAAGTCAAAAACACGTACATGTGGTTCAATAGTATGCTAACATATATACAAGATGCACACTTTGACACCACAGTTTACAACCAGCAGTAAGTTGCTGTGACCTGTACATACATTTATTTCGATCCAACAGATGTTGACCCCAGCTCCATTCTGGGTTCGAATAGCTAAATAAATCTAACGAATACCAACCATACGGACAGAGGTCTGACAGGTTGGGCGTCGCTAAGTTGTTGTTTGATCGGGGTGAAAGGTTATACGTTTATGGGTTCTCGGCGTGTCGTCCAACATTACAGTTACAGGTGAGCACGCGACAAAAGTGTGTCACCAAGTTAAAAAACATCCTAGTTTTACTTGAACTGTTACCCGATCAGGATGAAAATTTGTGCTTTTTTTAACTCAAAGTGCTTTAACCTACATACAAGTTTTAGATGAAAGCCCAGTTGCTACGCAATCAGGATGAAAATGTATGACTTGTATCAGCTCTCGGCGCACTAACCATCACAACAGTTTCAGTATAACACATGATAATGTTATGTCATGTACACTATATATATATATATATATATATATATATATATATATATATATATATATATATATATATGTATATTATATATATATATATATATATATATATATATATATATATATATATATGTGTGTGTGTGTGTGTGTATGTGTGTGTGTGTGTGTGTGCTGGCGAGTATGTGTGTGTTTATATGTGTATGTTTATGTGCGTGTGTCTATTGTTGTGTGTTTGCATTTGAGTGTATGGTTGTAGTTGTATAAGCAAATGCATATATGCCCTTACGTATCTATGTGTGTGACTCCATATGTGTTTTTGTCACTGTGGATACTGCTAATTAAATAATATAATACTAATTAGAAAACACTTTCCCATTATTAATGAAATCAGCTGTTACATGTTACGATACCTATACAACCTGATGTATGACTCACTGAATAACTTACAGCTGATTAAAACTAAATTAAATATGTTGGTCTATAGAATGATAGTTAATCGGTTGATTGTGTTTATCTGTAACATATAATCAATCAAGGTATTTTAGATGTGAAGTCAACTGTCATTCTATTCGAGCATCTGAGCGAATATTAATGTCAAATGTATGGAATTAATTAAGGTGACCATTGAAAAAGGAGACAAACTTAATCATGTTTAATCAAGGTTGCCATGGCAATGCAATATAACTGTCAAACCATCGCCTCGAATATATGAAGGAGTGTTGTCGTCCAAGAAGGTTATGAATAAACAGGTTATTATAACACCGGTTTGTTATGACAAAGTGCAATACAGTTCAATAGGTGGATTATGCTAATTAATGCGCAGCGTTATTAGTTCGCAACATTCCAAATTGAGTTTATTATGGATGATTACTGACTAGTATATGGGTAATTCATCCCATATATATCTCTCTCTCTTTCTGTGTGTGTGTGTGTCTAATATGTATACGACAACAAAGGTAACTTTTGTTACTATATTACTAAACAGATGACGGGTATTTTATGTTAATTGTTTTCATTTTAGTTAATTAGTTAGATATATGGTTTCATAGTAAATCAGTTAATTAGTGAGCAAAATATGAATCAGTTAGCTAGTCTGTTGTTTCTGAGTCAGTTTGGAACTCAGGTAATTATCTACAGCATTAGCTTGTCAGATGGTAAAATAGAGTTCCGCAAATACCGAATTCTAAACAATATCTTTGGAATAATCACTGAAATTCTGAAATCTTCTAACCATAACAAATAATAGCATACGACCAATATTATGTATTGAAATATGGATTTTCGATCTTTGATTTTGGATATGTGCAATTAAGTATTTAATGACATGTTATCTCCTGCTTTTCGTAACCATAACTTATATAAGTATATTTGCTAATAAATTATTCTATACAGAAAAAGGTTTAATAAGAAGATGATCTTTAAATAATTATTCTATCAAATTAACGAAACGCTATATATTATGAATATTTATTATAAATCATATACATTTTGAGACAAATGAATACCTTCCGCAGGTAACATTATTATACCGTTTACTCGTATTTTAGGTATTACTGGAGGTGGAGCAATATATCAACTACATAATACATATCTCTCATTGAGACAGTATTTCAATTATTAGTAGTACGAGAAGTGAGACTATTACAGGTATTATAATTAGTAGACGTTTTTCTTCTTATTGTAGATTTAGTGATATCAACTGTATCTGTACTAGTCATAATACAAATAAAAGATGTAGTAGCAGGTGTCAACTGTATCTGTACTAGTCATAATACAAATACAAGATGTAGTAGTAGGTGTGAACTGTATCTGTACTAGTCATAATACAAATAAAATATGTAGTAGCAGGTGTCAACTGTATCTGTACTAGTCATAATACAAATAAAAGATGTAGTAGGAGGTATCAACTGTATCTGTACTAGTCATAATACAAATAAAAGATGTAGTAGCAGGTATCAACTGTATCTGTACTAGTCATAATACAAATAAAAGATGTAGTAGCAGGTGGAGATAATATTGATTATTTAAAAACATAAATATCACGTTAACATCATTGTTTAAATAATGTTGATGTATTGACATGTTTGCGGACTATATTTAAAGACTTCATACCATGTATCATCACCTCGACAACAAGCTGAATTTAACACAAAGACAACCATTATCATCTGATTGTTTTTATAGAGTCTATATAGTTACTACTTACACAAACCCTATTTCCCGCACATAAATCGGCTAAAGATCCTTCAGTTGTTAAACTGAAAGTGTATAAAGCAAAATGCCCTTTGCAGTGATCCGTTTATATGTCAATTAAAAAATCTTAATTAACTGATTAATTAGTCATACCTTTATTTTATTTAATAGGTTATTTTAGTTAATACATTATTTTGTTAATACATTGCATTCTATGTTCAATTATATGTTTAAATTTGAAGAGGTTAAGCTTTGTCATTATTTTTATAATATTTTGGGTAGTATGTTGGAAGGAATTATCTCGCTCCCATCTCTCTTTTTATATGTATATATGTAATAATGTTATATGTGCGTATATATATATATATATATATATATATATATATATATATATATATATATATATATATATATATATATATATACTGTTTGTGTAAAGTTTATTTTAAAATAGTTCGTGTGTATAAGGTACTGACATTAATTAATAGAATACGTAATTTATAATATGCTTTATGACACTTGCTCACATTTAGATAACTAGATATTTTTCTTTTATTGAAGAACGCTTTGGAAACATTTAGGAAATGTGATTTAATGGGTTTTAAACGTCTTCGTTTTTTAACCGAGAGATAACATTCATGACCCTTTATTCAGTATTCCATCAGAAAGTAGTAACAACATTCGCTTAATTAAGTTCCATTCATTTGACTCGCAAGGAAGAGGTGTATAGATGTTAAACAATATATTCACCGATCATCTTGAGTGTAAATAGTCCCTAATCTGAAAACAGTTATTCTCTATATACTCTATCTTATTAAGTAAATCATTTGTAAACATTATTTAAAAAAATTAAATCGATCTCATTACTTCTTCTATCTGCAAGTAATGTATCGACATACGAACTTCTTGAGTCATAATGTATACAGTCTATGACTTGGCTTACATCAACACTCGATAGCATTTGGGTCATCCTATTGTTTTTGTTTTTTCATCTTCAGAACTGACGCTTTAGGAACTCAGATGTCACCTCCTAAATGGTTGAGAATATCTTTGCTGCAGATGTTATAAAATTGATACTGATGAATAATTTTATTTGTAGAGTATATAAATCACTACAAACATTATAGTTTCATATTAGATTTACTTAAGTATATTCCAGTCAATATTAGAATTGCTAAGTTATTTGTATTTGTTACCTCATATATCCCTCCCTCTCTCTGTCTTATTCCCCATTTGTATTATTGTATTGTATTAATATTATCTCTCTCTCTCTCTCTCTCTCTCTCTCTCTCTCTCTCTTTCAGTAAATATATATATATATATATATATATATATATATATATATATATATATATATATAGTGTGTGTGTGTGTGTGTGTGTGTGTGTGTTTGGGTGTGTGGGAGAGTGCGTGTGCGTGTGTGTTATCAAACAACTTAAGCACATACAAACCCACACAAACGCATACACACTTGCTCACACACACATAAACAAAATGCCTATCAGCTAATGACGCTGCACATAAATTAGCATATTTGATGTATTAGATTGGTGTTATATTTTGTGGTAATAAACAGGTATTACAACAAAGCTTTTCTTCCACCATCTTCATCGCCGAGAACACCTCTTCATAGATGTTGTCTTGACAGTTATATGGTGTTGGCATGGAAACGTTAATTAAACGTTGCTTACGGTTGATATGAATAAGGTTTATTTCTTTTTTTAAACGGTCACCTTAATTAATTCCGTAAATTTCACATCAATATTTGCTCAGATGCTCGATGAGACTGACAGTTGGTTTCTCAGCTAATACACATTTATCTAGTACATGATATATAGATAACACGTACTCATCTAATTAGATAAATGTAGTAGAGTAGTGGAGGAAGGAATCAACCGTTCTGAATACGAATGCTACTAGTTTCCAAATAATGTTACATATACACAAATATATTTAATTTAATTCTAAACAGCATCTATTTGATTATGATTATTTATTAGCAGACCAAGCTGATACCGGTTGCTAAAGACTTGTTGTAAACTTCACTTTTAAAAAACATTATTTCTGCAACAAGATTGAATTTAAAGGTTAATATATATATATATATATATATATATATATATATATATATATATATATATATATATATATATATATATATATATATATATTTATTTTACTTCATCGTGTCAGAAATCATGTAAACAATGTATGTAAACTGCACTTCATAATATTTATCTCTTGTTACTTCCATTTATATTCTGTTTTACGTAATTTTGGAACAAATCTAGTTTCTCAGAATCTTTGGCCATTTAGATAGTTGTATTAATTAGAGAAATGAACAAGAAACCTTAGATCAGATATCATACGTCTGTGTCTTGTCAAATTATAAATGGCTACGAATGGATTTTGCATTATTTAAAGTTAATTTCTAATTTAAAAAAAATTGTCAATCTCGCCCCCCAAAAAAGAGATTAATTAGCCTGAATCTTTTTCTATTTTGCTAAAATTTTACATACCTTATTAATGTCATTCTTTAAAATAATAATAATTAATCCAACTATAGAACTTTCATGAAATAATTAGCATTGTACTATTTTCATTGTTATATTTATGTATATAGTTGGCTATTTAATATCAATATCTGTATTGATACACACCTGTTATAAAATAAGCTACATCTATGTTAATTATCTTTAACGTTTATTTTATTCCATAACCACGTAAACAATTACAATGTATCACTTAAGAAATATGGCTGAGATAAACAATAATTAGCCATCATTATGTTGTCAATGATTTATCAAGTATATTGCCTTAATTTTGATTTCTTGTAGCTATACCAGTATATAAGTCCAGGAGCATCTACATATTCAGCATGATCTTGACAAGTTCATCATTTAGAGTGGATGACTCACCTTTCGCCTGATCGAACAAACAAGCCGCGAATCAAACATGCCGTCTGATCAATGTGTGTCCGTTTTCGAGCAAGCCATGATAATGGCTGTTAAGAAGGGACGGATTGATCTTATCACGAACATAATCCAGATGAGATTTCCTATTGGATGTAGAAACCCAGATTGGTCGATGTTGAGCCATATTGCTAAATAAATAGGAACTAATTCCCAATATGTCATTACTAGATGACTGGCCATTCTCATTGGTGCAATATTACACCGACTGTGTTATGAAGGACAATATTTGTTAAAACATAGAGAGCCTTTTTATCCGTCAATGCATTACCGTGTGTTGTCTTAAATGCACCCAACTATATCACTCTGCAAATCTGAAGCTAGCTAGCGCATGGAAATTATGTCACATAATTATTCGGAAGTTGCTCATCGTGAGACATTAACTCAAGTATGAAGATTTGGGAAAGTTTATGGGAATTATAAATCTAACAACTAGAGATTCAGGCTAAATGTGCAATTGATGTTTATTAACTTAATAGTTTTCCCCAAAGTAGTAGATCTGCTAAAATTAACAACTATAATGCGTAATCCCTGATTCCTTCAGATTGTTGTGTGTTTTGCTTGCTTTGTCTCCATTTAAAGTTTTCAAATTGGTTTACTCTTATTTATGTCTGTATTCAGTTATATATGATTGTATGTCCTATGGATAAAAATACACACAAGCACACATACACACATACATACACACACAATTTGAGATGTTCCTTTTTCCGTACGTGGAGACTATATTTCCAGGTCCACGCGTTCTAAGAAATGTTGATCTAGAGCTGTATATTTCGTGCACTATTTGCGTCTTTGGTGGGACGCCGTGTAGGTGTTTGGCCTGGTTATCCAGCATTTAAACGACTATAGCAGGCAGAGTCCGCTGTTAAAGCATTATATGTACTCCTGACTCAGGAATAGAAACACAGCATCGCATCTCGAGCGGTGGCATTGGACACAGCTCGCGCGGTTGGTGTGTTTTATATAACAAGTTTAGTTGTACATATAATTCACCTAAGTTGTTTGTAGGAATATAATTCTCTTTTTTCTAAGTCCAGTTATGTCCAGTTTGTACTATGACATTCAAGGCTAACTTTAGTCTCCTTGTCTTTAATAAAACCCTATATTATAATTACAGTTTGCATAGCAGACATTAGGTCTGATTTGAAAATGTTAATATATAGAACGGCAATTCCGCCATAACGGTCTGCTAAAGTGCCGATGTAAATTGTTCTATTAGTGACGAGTTGGTCATAGTATTTATTGGATTTGTATGTTTATGAGGTATTTGATCCCCAGTAAATATCACAAGGCATATTATGTTGCGGTTGAGAAATATCCGTTTTCTATGCGTGGAGACCATATTTCCCGGTCCCTGCATTCAAGAAAAGTTGATCTAGAGCTGTATATTCCATGTAATATTTGCGTCTTTGGAGGCACGCCGTTTAGTTGTCTGGCCTGGTTATCCAGCATTTAAATGACTGTAGCAGACACAATACGCTCTTAAAGCATTATAAGTACTCCTAACTCAGGAATAGAAAACACTGCATGGTGATATGATTAATTATTATAATGAATTGTTTGTCCTTGTTGCTTGGCTACGTTTTGTTGTAAAGATATTTTTTCTCCAACGGTGGGATTATGGATCTGGTTGGGGTAGCAATGTTCAGAGGTAATTGTCAATATTACACTGGACCAGGTGAGAACCGAGAATAATTACAATTTGAAATATATTTTCGAAGATAGTAATGATCATTATTTCAATATAATAATTATTATAGTTATTTAGAACCTGATCAGTTTCCCAATCACGTGGAGAAATTCAAGTGGACAGTGTTATTTTCACTTGAATTGTCGAGGATTATCCCCAAACTGGGAATCATTTCATGGTCTACTTTGTGATCTCATGGTAATCATTTCGCCTTAGATATCTCAGCCATACGTGATTTATTAAATTGTGACAATGATAAGTGTATCTAGTTACGGGGATACCTGAAAGTATTAACACGTAGTCGTGATGACGGAAATCGAGGCGGAGCGGCCTTTTTTATCTTAGACAATATTTAATTTACATTGTATTGATTCTGCATATATTTGAATCATTGTTTATAGAAATCGATACATCCGAATGTGATAAGCCAATAGTAAATGTAATTCATAGACCTTATAATGCACCCAGAGCAGACATCGACACGTTTACTTCTACAATCCTTTACAGAATGAACATAATAAATACATAACTCAAATACTGGATACTAATGTATGGTTTTAACATAGATATACTAAAATATGATATCCAAACTAAAACAAATGATTATTTGGAGTCCATATTTTCATTCGGTTTCTCACCCATCGTTACATTACCTACAATATTAGGATCTAGTTCAGCAACTCTGATGGACCATATATACACTAATAGAACACAATCAACTAATTCGACAATTGTAATTATTGACGTAGCAGATTATTTTGATGTATTCCATATAACCCAAATAAAAACAAAACTCCCGCATCTACTGTTATTACACAAACGCGAATTTATTTCACAAAATATCTGCGAAAAGTTTAGAACATAATTAGAGAACAAAAACTAATTTTGCGTCACTACGGAATATATAACAATAAGTTTGATAAAATGAAACGGTTAATGCAAATACAATATTACAATACACTACTTGAAAAAAAGAAATTACAATATTAACATTTTTGGTCGATACAAAATTGGCTTTAGGAAAAAGAAACGACAAATCCAGTCTTCAGGATAAATTTAAAATAAATAACAACTCTGTAACTGACAAATAGATAATACCAAATACTTTCTACGAATATTTCATAAATATCGGACCATAAACATACCTCCATATGCATACATATACATACATACATACATATATATATATATATATATATATATATATATATATATATATATATATATATATATATATATATATATATATATATATATATATATATATATATATATATATATATATATATATATATATATAATATATATATATATATGGGATGTATTTTCCTGGACTCAAAGAGTATATTTCTTGATCCAGTCGATATGTTCAAGAAGTTGAAACAACAAACAAATTGAAATACTACCCAATACTAGTTTCGGGTAGGATGCAATATCTACAAAGTTACCAAAGGAAACTATAAATAATATAAACATACCGCTAACCCACATTACAAACCTTTTCCAATTGGCACAATCCCCACACAAATGAAGATCGCTAAAGTTGTCCCGGTGAATAAAACATCTGATCCCTCTTTATTAACAAACTACCATCCCATAACTCTTCTTACTTCATTTTCGATACTGCTAGAAAAACTGATATATTACGAGGTAAATAAATTTCTTAAAATAAACAATATATGCTACGAATATCAGTATAGGTTCCGACTTGAACACCCTACATTTCATCCCATCATCCACCTACTCAATAAATATACAGAATCAAATACTAAAAGGAAAACACATGTTTTCAGAATTACCTCACGGATATAACTCAATATGTGGAATTCGAAGAAAGGAGATGTACCTCACGCAAAATGTAATGTGGCTTTCCACAAGGAGCAATCTTAGGTCCTCTGCTCTATTTAATTTATGTAAATAACACATTAAAATCCTGTAACAGTCATATCCTATCTTTTGCTGACGATACAACGATGTATGTTACTGATTCTGATGTAAATATATTGTACAAGAAAGCTGAAAGAGAATAATCTTTTCAACTGGTTTTGTGTGAATAAATTGTCACTAAATTCTGCAAAAACAAAGTACTTTGTTATTATAACACACGCGAAACAATTACATTTGAACAGGCATAAACTCAAAATTAATGGAACATCTTTGTCTAGAGTAGGGCATAATTGTAAAGAATAAATAAATCAGATTCCTATGTATATACATTGATGAATTTCTTACCTTTGAAAAACATTTAGCATACGTCAATTCGAAAATTGCAAGAGCAATCTATTCCATTAAACAATTAAAACATGTTTTCCCCTGTAACTTATATTTTGCTTTAATACACCCGCATATTTCGTATGGAGTTTTAGCATGGGGATAGGCTACAACAAGAATACTTAAACAACTGAAATACTTCAAAAGCGAACAGTTCGTACGATAAATACAAACCCTATAACAGTCAAATTCACTATCAGAAATTCCTGCCAATATCATTTCACTCTGTCTTTAAATATAATCGCGAAAACCAAAGCTGTACAATAAAACAGTGGGATCGATTTGATGATGTCAATTCGCATTCTCATCAAATTTATCAGTATATGCATTCCCTATGCATTCCCTAATTATTCATATGTGTAAGAAATACAATATCACGTTCTCTTTATAAGGAACCAATAAAGAACCATTTCAGTAACAGGTTTAATCGTACAGGAACATGCACAAACAACAATTGAATGAATCACAAAGCAGTAATACATATAGTTAGCTGTATAATATACTTATCTACAAATATACTCGGTGATATTCACCTAAGTGCTGAATATTTTGATAACTCACAAACTATTCCTCGATTCTTGATTCTTGTTTACTGGCGTGCCGTTTGTATATTCCTTCACTTGTTAGTGATGTTTTACCACAGTGTATGAATGAAACTTGTTTCCGTTCTGGACTGAACGAGTTCGTCAGGAATTTGTGGCGAGGGTACGATATTCATGTAGAACATATCGATTGATGGTTTGATTCTTAATTCTAATTATCATACCCTGTCCTACAAATTGTTAGCGATCTCATATTCTGGATCATTCCCGCACTGTTGCGATCTCGATCCAGCTGTTCGTCGAACCACACCAAGCAATAATATATTTGTGTTTTTATTTTTTATCTAGGCGCCAGTGGAAAGACAACGTATGCTATACCGGTCCCAGCAATGCCCACTATAATGATTGAATACACTCTGATGTATGCATATGTGTTAGTGTGTAAATACACATGGACGCGTGTGTGTATGTAGCTGATATGTGTGTTTATATGTATGCGCATGTATATGTATTTATGCATGTATGTGTGTATGTATATGTATGAGAGGATGAATATGTCAGTAAAGGCATATGTCTGTATTATCTTTGTAATGTATATGGAGGTTGAAAAGTAAAATCTAACAACATATATATTACAGTTTTGTTTTCTTATTACACCTTTGACATTAATGCGCTGACTCAATATAAGAGTGTGAGATTTACTGCGAGTAAACTGTTAAATAATTCATTACTTCTTTAAATAGCGATATACTCCCAAACAATTTTAATTAACTTTGTACACTAGGAAGATGTCGGTGATAATATACGTATTTAACCTATAGTGCTAGTGATAATGATATTCGATGTCTCGTCTCTTTAATGTTGCTATTTATGATGCACTACACAGCACATTTCAGAATTATTATGTGAAATAAATGTAATTGGGTTTTCTGTAAGATGGTTCACTAATTTCTAATAGTTGTTTCCCTCTTAATTTCCATTCCTTAGATGATGATAGCGATGATGATTGATGTTTTACGGCCACATTTGTGCACAAGGTAGGCTAAATGGGCCGAGCGACTTCCAAAGGTAATGAGACGAAGTGAAAGACGAAACAACCTTTAGATATGCCTACGCCTGGATTCGAACACGGGTGGTAGTGATCTGTGGTCCAGCACGCTACCGCTAGACGACGGAGGTGCCCGTCCATTCATTAGACAGTTCGTTTCTGAATTACATATTCCTTAGCTATATTGTCAAATTTTAATTTTAATTTCGAATAAAATCGGCTAAACATCAACTTGATAATGCTAGATGAAATATAACTTGCTCGATGTCAATTCGTTAGCTCTGGCAAACAGTATGTCATCAGTTGACAAAATGGTATTATTGTTCAATTCGTATAAATGTAAAACTGCAACAAAATATAAGTGAATGGACGAATAAGTGAGTGAGCTAGACGGCGAGTGGTTGACATATTTAGCCGCGGATAGATTATAGATTCGGTAAATAAGAGATAGACACAATCTAGGAACACACCTAATAATAACATAAACAACTAAAACCAATACATACAGGTTCCAAGGAATGAGAACTCTGAGCGCATTCATTCTCAGTACCTGATCGTATTATATTTCCGTGTTGACCAATTTCATTTCAAACTATCTGCTTACTTGTCACACATTTACAAAAAATAATAAGGGTATTCTATTTTGGTTTATACAATTATTATACACTTTGGAAAGTTGTGGCATATGTCATTTTATATTATATATTACCGATATCATATTATCGATTTATTATCAGATCAAAATAATGCATTTCAATTTATACTCAAGCAATCCCATCAATTATCGTCAGATACGTAGTCATCTTCAGGGTATAGTAAAACTGTATCGACAACTAGGTTTGTATGATGCAACGTATGGGGACCAAGTTGGTTTGTACACACACACACACACACACATCACACAACACACAACACACATACACACACAATCACACACATCATATATATATATATATATATATATATATATATATATATATATATATATATATATATATATACACCGACACACACACGCACATACGGACACATTCAGAGATAAACATGCACACAAACACACACATACGTAGTCATGGATGTGCGCAAACGCAAGCTCGTGCATGAGTGTGTGGTCGGTGTCACGTCTGTCTACTGCATAAATCGTGTTGAGAGAACCCGATAACGCCATAATGCGGATCGTGTCCTCGCACTCTTCATCGGCAAAGAGGTTTTAAGCAAGTCAATGTCACTTACAACGTTAATGGTAAAGCATTAGGAAAAAATTGCTAAAGTGGATACTAGAATGAATAATTGCTTCCAGACATCTCCCGGAACATTGTCCAAACAATAGACGACTGAGGAACCACTTTAATCTAAGTAAGATATAACACCATCCAATAATATTATATGAAACGGGATATGTTTTTCTACAGTTTGGCTGATTTGTGTAATCGCCTAGAGAGCTTTGAGTGGTTTATGAAAATATAACGAAGATCCTTCAACAATAGATACCCTCATGTCTAGCCAAAATAGCATATGTTTATTTAAATTATACACCAGATTTGCGACCAATTCGCTAAAGTGGTGAGTCTTTTTTAATACATAAATAAATTATGTGAATCATGCGTACTGTATTTGTTTTATATATATATATATATATATATATATATATATATATATATATATATATATATATATATATATATATATATCACTTTCTTTCCTCTCCTCCTCTCTCTGTATATATATATATATATATATATATATATATATATATATATATATATATATATATATATATATATATATATATATATATATATATATATATATATATATATATATATATATATATATATATATATATATATATTATATATATATATATATATATATGGTTTTAACTTTTGTTTACATAAGATTTATCCTGTAACTTACACATTGGTTTGCAATTTTTCATTATATGTATATGTTCTTAAGTAATCATCTTATGTTGAATACATTTACCACTAAAACGTAAAATTAAAGCGATTTTAGCATCGATGTAATTTGACCAATGACATTCTTTGTCCTGAGTGCCATGATGAACATTTTTTGTGCCTGCGTGATCAAATGATAGCGAGTTGGATCACATATCACAACCATCTGAGTTCGACCCTTGAGGTTGGCGTATCTGAAGGATTGTTCTTGGTTGATTTCGCTTGATTTCTTTCTATCCATTTAGATTATCATGTGCACTAAAGTGGCAATAAACTTCAGTATGAATATTGAATGGAAATTGAGATAAAAGTTATCTTTGTCATGTGGAGTCAATATTTACAAACGAATAGCGCAAATTTTATCATTTAACCAAATTGGTATTTTCTTTGCATTGCAGAACAAAAGTTATAATACTCTTAAAATATAAGATACGACGTTTTCAGTATTTAACACCGAATCTAACATCTGAACGAATGCTATCGATGAGATATTTTGAGTATTTTGTATGCCACGTCCGATATTATGTATTTATTTATTTGGCACTCGTACGTAATAATTCCGGTTAAACATACTTTTCATAAATCACTTAACTGTCTGTGAGATACTAATTTGCATATTCTAATTTGACCTTCTCTAGCAGTAACGGAATGAAGATATAAAAGACAAATAGTTCCCCAAATTGGAAACCAAACAGCTGGAAAAGGGATTGTTTAAGTCTGATTATAATGGCACGTGATAGAAAGATGAGCCATGTACTGCTGAAGGTTGGTATCTTCCTTGATGATAGGCAGCTCGTGCACTTATTTGGCTTTTTGTGTAAGTTATTGTATGTCATATAAGAGAGGAAATTGCATGATCATTTCATTATACAGTAATTCACATAGATAAATACAAAACCCCACATGCCAAGCGAAACAGTGACATACATACATACATACAAAAACACATAAATACATACATCATACATACATACATACATACATACATACATACATACATACATACATACATACATACATATATACATATATATATATATATATTATATATAATATATATATATATATATATATATATATATATTATATATATATATACATACATACATACATACATACATACATACATACATACATACATACATACATACATAATACATTACATACATACATACATACATACATACATACATACATACATACATACATACATACATACATACATACATACATACATACGTACACATATACATATATACATTCATACATAGATACATATATACACACATACGTAGATATATACTTATACATACACATATACATAAGTGCATACAAACACATCCAAATACATACACTCACAAAGATACGCATTAAACTACACAGGCCGATAGAGAGAGAGAGAGAGAGAGAGAGAGAGAGAGAGATCGGACAAAATATATTAAGATATTATTTTAATTTTGAGGTATGCTGGTATATAAATGTTTTGTTTTCTAAATGAAATTTATTAATTTTTAGGAAATTAAGCAAAACGTGCATCACTTTTTGATTGATTAATGTTGAAGTTATTTGGCCACTAAAACCATAATATTGAAGTGTCAGTAACAACCTTATATCATACAAGGTCATGTGTTTTGGATGAATTCAAGGTAGACACGTGTCTTGTTGCCAGCCATAACCTTATATGGCGATAGCAATATTAAATTAATATACCTAGACCTTCAACATATTTTTGGACAAATATGTTATTGTATCCTTCGATAATGTTGTATTAATTGCTGTTTTTTGTATTATTATCCTTTTTATGGATACCCAATTAATTAACTAAACAAGCCTGCTGCCTTATGCTAATCTAAGCAATGTATCACAAGCCTAACAATATCCTTATAAGTGGATGCCAATTGTGTCCAAATTGTAAACAATATGACGACTTTTATGTCTTGGTTCTGTTCTTTATGCTGACAACTCAAGGTATCCCAAAATATAATCAGTAATTAATCACTTTTCCGACAGACATAATGTAACAAACCGTTCATGGGAGTGCCTCCGTTGTCTATTTGGTAGCGCGTTGGACCACATATCCATACCCAATCTGAGTTCGGATCTTGACGTGGTCATATCTGAAGGGTCATTCATCTTTGACTTCGCTTCATTAGCTTTGGAGGTCGCTTGGCCCATTTAGCCTAACATGTGCACAAAAGTGGCCGTAGAACATCAAGCATAATCCTCATCATCGAACGCTTTTCACGGTCAATAAAACCTACATGTCATATGAACATTAATATATATCATTTACAGATTCCTTGACATGAGATTGCCTAAAGATTAAAACAATCCGCATGATAAAGATAAACTTATATACTCACAGAGAATAATAATGCGACGTTTATCTCAAATTATCTCGGATGGTTTGAGGTGTATTCGTGTTAGGCCCAGCGTGGATCAATTAACTAACTAGTGTATGTTTGTATTGCGGTAACGCAGGTTATTTACTGAATACATAAATGTCTTATTCTAATGTTTTACCGTTTGTGTCATATTGTAGCGATTGTGTATTGAAATCATAAACTAAATCACAAAATTGGAACCCATTCTTTCACATTTTACAGTAATGTTATTTGTAATGGAATTATATGATTTTTAGGCTATTTTTGTAGATGATAAATCATAGCCGTATGCCATGACTATATCTGGTAAGATGACAGACAGCAAATATTGTTTACGAACAAACTGCCTGATGCTTTTATTCTATTGACCTTTGGCCTTAGCGAATTGTTTTATATGGTTTGGTAGAATTCTCCTACATTTGTCGTAATCAACGATACAATATAGCCGGAGTACGTGTTTTTGTCATTTTGGCCCAGCATATATTTATTCATAACATATTGGAGTTGACATTTATCATGTGAGTTTATTGCATAACCGCAAATAACCCATTTGAAATACTTATTTTACTAAATTATGAATACTCAAAATTTATAAGAATAATAATAATAATAGATTACGACTTTGGAAAAGGTGAACCTACTTCAGTGATCTCGACCATTAAAGCATCCGAGTATACTAGAGTTTGTTCTGGGATAATTTATATACCAGCTGTATTCACGAATCTGCAAAATATGAAGATAAAGAGCATATTTACTTTTGAACCGCAAAAGGATATGTACTATTGTTTTTAATTTTTTGCTCGATCAAGACATTAACTGAATATGTTTCTTCCAAATAGCAAATATGTATATATTTCGGTACTAAAAGTGATATGCCAAAAACTAATAACAAAATACATTTTGCCAGAACACTCACTGGCATTGACCAGTGTATTAGTCCTCATGCTCAGCAAGCACATGCAATGAACTCTACACCAATTAGCAACATGCGGGAAACGACACCTCGATTATACTATGTATTTCATGACCTGCTAAAATAACACACATTCATCGGTTAGCAAACGTTAGACATCTACTGAAGTCTACGTCGGATCTCTGTTTATGACCCTTTGGAGGAATTATATATTAGATTGTGATCACAAGTTGTCCTGAATAATCAGCCATGACCACAACAGGTAGTGTTCATGTTTTAGTGCTGGTTTCTTTGATAGTGGTATTTCATTAATATTTACGCGTGAATGTTTGTCTTTCTCAATTGACTGTCAATGTCTATACGTTTTCTTTTTGTATTTTCTTGTTGCTATTATTAATATGACTCATCTCATGGTGTTAGCAACGCACAATATTAGCATTATGAGTGTATCATAATCTTTTAGATTATGTATCATGCCATGCAACGACTAGCATTGAGAAACTGAGCAATGACGTTTTGTTATAAGATTATAAATTATCAATCAAAATAATTAATTATTATGGATGTCCGGATATTGTTGATTACTGATAGCTCCTGATTTATTGTCTAGTTGTGGTTATTGTTAAGTTTTGTTTATTTTACAGATAATTATGTATTAGCTGTCTCCAGTAGGAGGATTATGGTTAATTAAAGCTTATCCGGAGAAAGTTAGATAGATTGTGAGCATATGCCTGATTTCAAAGAGCTTCAAGTTGAGTAATGCACATATAATACATAACACACACGCACGACACACACACATACGCGCACATATACAAACACACACACACATACACACACATACATACATACACGCAAACACAAACATACACACACACACCATATTTGAGGGTATACATTGTTCCAGGAAATAAGGCATGTTCCTTTATTCAACATGTAGAACTGCACCACAAACCTTACAAAATACTTACAACGAAAGCTAATATGCCATTATATATGAAGTCATAGACCCATTCTTATGCCAATATTATTACCATTGCGGTGACATATTTGATTATTATAGCACCTAATGTAGCAGCCCTAATGGGCCGATTATTTATCCAGCAGACATGTTCTGACACACCTTTGATAGTCAACAACAATAACACGGGATCCGAACATCTTTGATTTAGAGTATTTACAGTTTCTTTGACAGAGAGATTGTATGTGACCTCGTGACAAAACATCCGTGTAACAGGAAATATGGTACATCCACAAGTAAAATACTAGTTCGTGTAATGTTTGGATTTGATTGATTATGCAAACATACTCGAGGGCTACTGAACATACGTGACCTTTTTTACGTTATAGTTAACATTTAATATTAAAGGTCAAACGTTATTGTATTAGTATTTATTGAAGCATTACTTACAATGGAAGTTGTGATCAGATCAGATTTTATTAAACTTCATGGATATTCG
>JAODUP010001795.1:40000-42263 GCA_025642065.1 Paralvinella palmiformis
AATAATAATAATAATAATAATAGTCACTGCTATTATTGTAGTAAATATTTTACATAGCACCTGTTTCAACTTGGCATTAGAGTGGACACATCACTAAAACGTGTTTTGCCACAAATAGTACAAACACATTTTATATACAAATATGTTAAGTATATATATATATATATATATATATATATATATATATATATATATATATATATATATATATATATATATATATATATATATATATATATATATAAATATATAAATGTATTAATATGTATATAATAAATGAAACAGATCAATAAAGTTGAACAATTCCATTAATCAAATATTCACATGCTGACCAAGTGGAGCCCTCAATAAAAGACCAAGTTAGTAGTAGCTAAAGGAATATTTTAATTAACTAAATAATTGTATTAGTCATGAATGTATTTCCTGGATCAAAGGTTAAATACATTTCATAATTTCATTTTTCTTTGCCTATCTCTTTGTCAATTAATTAATAAAGTTATTCCTGATGAATCGTACACATATTCTAAGCATGACTTTTGTTTCTTTCTATGTGTCTTTCACCGACACACATACACACACACACATACATATACATATATATATATATATATATATATATATATATATATATATAAAGTGTGTGTGTGGGTGTACGTGTATTTCACGATGCTGATATCGTGGCATCGTGAGAATGGCTAAAATCTAACATCATTTGAAAAGTCTAACCCCACACATCTTTACAAAAATAAAACTATGCATACTCATATCTAAATTTAAAATGTTCTACACCTCCACATATCTATCCTTCTATACGTATACCTAGGCAAGTGTATGGGCTACTGGACAGCCTGTGTGTCCTAGGTAATCCGCTTTTCGCATGAGTCACAAATGTCACCACCACCGAGGTGCGGCACAAGCAGGCTGCGAATAAAAAGCGGGAGCACGTACAAAAAGTACCATTTGACACCAGAGCAAGCAGCAAAGAACACGACGAGCACGTACTTCTATGGCGAGTTACTGTATACACAATATAAATACTCTGACATCACAGTTTACATTTATAAGTAATTCCCTATGATTCAAAAGATACATATTCACCAGAACTTTTCAGGTCCCCATATGCTGACCTCAGCTTTATTCTGGGTTCGAATAACTAAATAAATCCTGCTTATATCAAACTTATGAAAAAACATCTGACATTTCTGGCGTCACAAGTTATAATATAATTAGAGAGAACCATTCGGCATGTATAGGCTATCGGGGCGTCGATCAATATAACAGATTATTCAACACGTGATAAGATTTTGTGACTTAGCGATGTGACTTAGCTCAAAAGTAGCAATGGGCAAATACTGAAGTAGACTGAAATATCGCCTCAATCGTGAGTAAATACAATGATTTACTCAAACCTAACATTAATCGTTTTACATTTCCGTTTACCACATAGTGAAGTTAAGTAATGTATATCACCTATCTGTTTGATGTTTTTAACTTTAATAGAGAACATGGAATTTCCGGCAAATCTCTAAAACTGCGAACGACACGTAGGTATTATAATATATATCAATACAACAATGTCCTGATGTAAGTTTAATTTAATTACTCACAATATTGCAAATAGTCTAACTGCAGCATAAAAAGCATGCATATCTCAATCAGAGTAATCAACGAATCTAGATGTATAAATCCATCAAACAACATTGTATGAAATATATATATATATATATATATATATATATATATATATATATATATATATATACTAATTTTATATATATATATATATTTCTCTTGCTATCGCCAAAACCAATGCTAAACCACTCATTACTAATACTGCAACTCTCTTCTTTATAACATTGCCTCTATGGATATTCGAAAAATTCAGTATGTTCAGAATTTCTCAGCTAAGTTTTTGACGTGATCTTCTCGAGTTTCCAATTATATCCTTATTCTAAAATATCGTCACTGGCTCCCTGTTCAAAATAGCATCATTTTCAGATTCTGCACTATTGCCTATCAGACTCTTTCTTCTGGAGTACCTTCATATCTATCGTTCATGCTTTGTTTAGCAACCAAAGCCCAGAGAACTACGTTCATCTGGTTGTCACTTGTTAAAACTCGTTCTGGGACTGGTCCTTTTTTCGGTTGCTGTCCCTACTCTTTGGAATTCACTCTCTGAAAATGTTAATTCACCAAATATCATAATTTATTTCCATCACCATTTGAAAATTCACTTTTTCAGACTCGCTTATCCTTCGTAAGT
>JAODUP010000179.1:0-15000 GCA_025642065.1 Paralvinella palmiformis
ACTGCCGTTCAAAAACAGCGCCCTCTATCGATGACCGTTCGGACCACGTGTTGGCGTTCCGTTGTGACACGCCATTTCCCACAGACGGTCGCTGGACTCAACCAGAAGACAAATACGATAACAGCTGGTCAATCACTCCGGCCTACCATAACACGTATGACGATAATAGGTCATTTGTGAGAAATATTTCATAATAACGTTTCTTCACCCAGTTTCCCTCGATGTAAATTACGTATTTCCCCACTTTTGGGGGGGGGGGAGGGATATAAGTTTGGCAGTATATTTTCTAGGAAATATCGAATCAGTTCATCGCCAGCACAGCAGCCTTTAGTCGACTAATAAAGAAACAGCCGCTGTGATGTTTATCTGCAAATTTATCAGAACATAATCAACATGACGAAGGTCGGACTCTTATCCGGATCCAGATTCCAAGGCACTTCCTATTTCAGTTATTACACGGATCAACGTACGGTGGTCGGTACATATTAGTAATAACTGTGTGTGGAATATTACAGATTGACAATACACATATATGTGCCGCCTTCACGTGACTGTATATTCAGTTTGTTGGATGGATATACGGAAGGCCCTGTCCGTTACATATATGTTGTTTGTCGGGAATATACGGAAGGTTTTATCGTACCACAGACGGAAGTGTACTGCTCTAAATACTTCCTGGTCTTGTTTCCATTTTTTTTTACCAATATGTAATTTGTTTATGAACTTTTGAAATAATTTAAAAGTTGATTAGCGAAATAGTAAATCTGTACTTTATTCATTTAAAAAGACTTAATTGTTAAATGTAATAAATATGGTATTTAGAAATAGGAATTATGTATTTAGTTTTAATCAATAATATAAAAATTTAGATGACCAGTGTTGTCTTACGACTAAAGTACGGTAATTTAATTTTAATATTTTTATATTCCAGAATTAACTCTCTCTCTCTCTCTCTCTGTGTGTGTGTGCGTGTGTGTGTGTGTGTGTGTGTGTGTGTGTGTGTTAGCAGCATGGATTAAGATGCAGAGAATCACAAACTGCCGATATAAACCCTTGATCATTCATCAGGGTACTGATTCCAGAGGGGAAACCTTTTATACTAACACACGTGACGTGTAATATCTCACCAGTCCCTAAGTCGCACAAACAGGTGATGGCACGACAGTTGTGAGAATCTTTTAGATTTATTATCTTTTTACAATTATTTACCGTATGTATGCCATCATTTTAGATCAATTCCATTTTACGCGTGTAAAAGATAACGGTTCTATCCCATCCAAAAATTCAACAGTTTAGATCAGGATAGTTTAAACTGTAGAATATAGTTTTTAACTGGCAGGATGACATTAGATACTCTAAGGTAAACAATCCCCGTAATCAATAATTATTTCATAGTTTTTTATTGATCACTCTGACGGTGTCATTTCAGCTATTTTCACCTATTTTGGAACTAATATTTTTTCATTGGACTGCCGATTTAGCAAACGTAGTATAAGTGGTTTTATTATTGTTAGTGCTAATTTATTAGTACTGTGATATCACCTTCAAATAAGGAAGATTTAGAATGTTTAGTTGAAATATGGATGTTATCTTTGTGCTATATATATATATATATATATATATATATATATATATATATATATATATATATATATATATATATATATATATATATATATATATATACATACATACATACATACAGTAAACTTCCGTTTTTCGAATTTGAAGGGACATGTGTAATTATTTCGAGTCATCCGTAGTTCGATTTATCCAATTCTACATCAGCAGCGTTTACATGATGATGTTGTGATTCCCTCATTTTGTCTGAGAGATTGACTGTTTACTAACTGGCAAACCATACTCTTCTGCTATCTCTGCATTCAATTTAATTTTCTTGTCCACTTCGTCCAGTGCTTGTAGCTTGATATCAGCTTGAATGTTTACGCTTAGACATGATGAGTTATGATATCAATGGAATCAGCACTGGTATCTATGCACAACCATCACAGACAAATATGTGCGCGTAATCGTGAAACATAATCAGATGTGCGATGTCACATGGGGTAAATTGCTCTGGATCAAACACACAGATCAAAGATATATACACATATAACACCTACATCAAATACAGAGATAAACTAAGCGTAATTAACCGTCAATCACAATTGACTACTTTTACTAGTAAACAACCAACTAACGCGCTTGCACTGCGAGTCCACTACGATTGTTTCTGTTGGTTTGTATTGCGAACAATCGAATTCGAATTATAAGGAGTAATCTGTGTGTGTAGGAGAAATACCTTCGAAATAAACAGAAATTCGATATAAGTTACTATGGGAATGAATGGGGCTCTAGTGGGACCTAGTAGTCACTTCGATATAGTGGTGTTTTTATTAATCCTACTTAGAATAATGCGAAGTTTACTGTATATATATATATATATATATATATATATATATATATATATATATATATATATATATATATAATAATATATATATATAAACCAACAAACTTGTATCAAGATTTCTATTTTCTTATTTGTTACTGCTTCCCAACCCACAGGTGAGTACAAATAGTCAACCCTAAGGATACACGTACAAGGGTAAACACAAGACAGTTTAAACGTCAACAGAATCAACAAATTATTATCTATTATGATGGTTGATGATCGATCATTTATCTATGTCTGATGACATAATAGTTAGAGTATGAAATTGTTAATACTGCTAAAAATAATATTTTTATAACACTTATATATATATATATATATATATATATATATATATATATATATATATATATATATATATATATATATTACCTTGCAAACCTACAGGTCGTGAGTTCAAATCCGACTCACGCCTGTGTTTGTAGGACGTGTTTCCCTTCAGGGACTCCCACTCGGCCATGTGTCTCAGCTGTGACCAGATCCAAGGCTGAAATGTATCTGAAATGAACGAAAAATTCTGGATTAAAAATCTGGATTACAAATCTGGATTACAAATCTCAAACACCTGTACTCAGGTTTAGATGACATAATGAGAAACAATAAACAGTCAATAATTACTTTTCTGGTTAATATAATTTTTGGATTGTATATTATGTGTATCTAATCTTAATATTTAACTAGTCAAAATATGTTCATAATACATCTGTTTTATAAACATTATCTTGTTCTGAACTTATTAGTCTATTCCATATTTATGCATCCATTACCGTGAAGCGACTTGAAGGGGGGGGGGTATTTTCATCAATTAAATACGGCGCGTATTAAACTTTATATATTAATAACGGTACAATTATGTTTTTTATATTTTATTGCATTACAATTCTGACCCCAGTCTAGCTATTCTAAGCACTTGCTATGATTTAGTGACTATTTAATTGTTGTTTGACGCTTATGTTCTGATTGATTACTGAGTCTGCACCGCGAATATAAAACGTTATGATAAGATGGCCTCGTTACAAGATGGTGAGGGTGGTTATAGTTTTATTAATAATAATTAATAATAATAATAATAATAATAATAATAACATATGTTATACCAAGGTGTTTGACATTTGACGGTGAAAATGCTAAAATATGTGTTACTGTTGACAAATGTGTTACTGTTGACAAATGTGTTACTGTTGACAAATGTGTTACTGTTGACAAATTATGTAATAAATTGTCTTCTTATCTCTCTATCTATCTGTCTTGACTTGTTGGCTTTTTGTTATAAGGGAAGGCAATAAACACAATTATAACTTTTATGTGTGTATATGTATGTATATATGTATGTATCTATCCACGCACACGAACACACACGCACACATAACGTGTGATGTCGTCTGTATTCATAGACCTTCTTTACGACTTGTAAAACATCTGGGCAATTGTTAGACGAAAAGATTTAATTAAAGCCATTTGTCAGCAAAGGACATAATAACACTGGGTTTAAGTGTCTAGATCTGGGCCAGGACAGGACAGGGGAGAGAGATATATAAATAGGCCAGAACTAGGTCACAGTTCTAATAAATATGTCTGGAGCTAAACCGGATGTTATCACCTTATAGTTTATTGGTCTTAATGTGCAGGTATGGTGGTCGTGTTCGGATCTGGGACAGGTGAAACCTCGTATAAAGATAAGACAAGACATGGCCAGGATGATGATGATGATCATGATTGTTATACTTTACGGCCATTTTTGTGCACGTGGTAAGCTAAATGGGTCGAGCGACCTCCAAAAGGTAACGAAGCGAAGTCAAAGCGGAAACACCGTTCAGATATGCCCACGCCGAGATTCGAACTCAGGTGATGGTGATCTGTGGTCCAACGCGCCACCAACTAGACCTTGGAGGCGCCCCAGGACAGGGCCGTGAAAAGTAAAGCTAAGATCCATTCTATCTAATGGCGAATTAACTCCCAATGTCCCAGATTACATAGACGAGCCCCAATCTCATACTTATGGCATATTGTTAGTTTACTGGCATTTTTTTCTGGCACACGGTGAGCTAAATGAACTAATTAATCTCTGAAAGTCATATGCCGAGGATAAAATGATTGATTAAACACCTTTCAGACAAATACTACACACCGTCTGAGATACGAACCGCGACCATAGAGAAGCCTACGAACCCTACTAGTCCCGCCGCAGAGAAGGCCTCGCCCGCACGAAATATTTGCAGCTACTTGTTAGGGGCGAACCGGGGATTCTCCGTGTTTAGAATGCGACATTACCACTATGCCACAACGAAGTGATGCTATTTATACAGTTTTATCTTGTCTCTAACAGGAGCCAGGTGAAGGTCGAATGCTTATGTGAAATGCTCCGTAAAGAATACACGTCCACATAGACACAGTCGTCACGCACGAACAGGTCGAAAAGGACGCCGAATGATCCATACGGGCGATCATGAACGAACACGGATACTAGATGGTCCATGCAGGTAAATATTAGAACATTGCGAGACGAAGCCAAAATGCCAGGATTTATCTCCCTATGTAAAGAAACGAGCACCGGAACGCCACCAGAGCATGTCGAGAGAGAGAGAGAGAGAGAGAGAGAGACACACACACACACACACAGAGAGAGAGAGAGAGAGAGAGAGCTAGGTGTAAACAAGGTAATTAATGCTGTGATATGTTGATTGCGGGTAGAATTGTTCGAGCTCTGTGACCGATCGAGCTCGCACAGTATGTAGCGTGTGGATATCCCGGGGCTGACACGCCACCTGTCGGTGAAGCGTGTTGGTGTCGAAGGCTGCTATACTTACTGTACTACCGTGTCTGTGGAGCGGCCGTGACGTCGCTGGTGACGTAATGGCTCCGGGTATTTAGTCCGTATTCGAGATCAAGGATTGGCGCACATTGACTGGTCGGATGTCCTGTCGGGATCAACGAATGGCTGCACACTTCATCTCTGACCCCGTTGGGATGCATAAACAAAAGGTGGGGACCTCTCTCTCTCTCTCTCTCTCTCTCTCTCTGTGTGTGTGTGTGTGTGTGGGTGCGTGCGTGCGTGTGTGACTTAGCTTTCTATAATATAAGTAAACACGCCAACACGCATACATGCGTGAGGGTTATAACTCTCTCTCTCTCTCTCTCTCTATCTATATATATATATATATATATATATATATATATATATGCATACCCATATTTAGCATAGCATTACTGCAATTGTGCCATCTATTTCGCCAAATACATAATGACAAACAACAAACAACAAATACAAAAATACTAAAGTAACATTTGGCATTCTTCCAGGTTGTATGTTATTTGGGTCATCGCAGGCACTTGTGCATGGAACATATTGCACAGACTTAGGTCAGCTATATAGGATAACTGTGTCATTATATATATATATATATATATATATATATATATATATATATATATATTGTGTGTGTGTTTTAGCTTGTACATTATATTATTATGCCTAATTTCTTTATATCATTGGAGATGTCATTATTGTAATTATAACAGAGATTTGAATAAACACTAACTATCGTGTGATACGAGGTCTATGATGGTCCAGCTGGTAGCGCGGTTGGCCACACACCTCTAGGATCGAAGTTCAAATCCCGGCTTCCGATGTTTCATATTTCAGTTGAATTCATAACCTTTAGAAGTCCCATTTAGCCTACTGTGTTCACAAAAAGGACTTTCCTGAACACGACCGAATTGAAAATACCATTAGACTTAGTATTTTAGTTGCTTTCATGTTCTCGTGTGTGTGTGTGTGTGTGTGTGTGTGTGTGTGTGTGTGTGCGTCTGAGTCTTTGTGTGTGAGTCTCTGTGTGTGTATGTCTCTCTCTCTATCCCTATCTCTATCTCTATCTCTCTATCCGTGTATGTGTGTGCGTGCGTGAGCACGCGTGTGTGTGAGCGCCCAGACATGTAAGAGAGAGAGAGAGATAATTGTTCCCCTCATAGATCAAGTATAATTGTCTATTAAAGACGTAAGCCTCTATATGTAACTATTCACTTTCGGAGACAATACAATATACTGAGGCTAAAAATAAATCAGACTCTAACCTTTGCCTTCATTACCACAATCAACAACAAGTGGACATTTTACATTCAATTCGTTCCCATTAGCATAAACCAACCTCCCGGCACCGATTTACAAAATGGTGGTTTCCGTTTCCGCCAGTCCCATTGGCTGACGAGATCACGTGATAAAAAGTTTAAAACTTCCATCTTGTTTATTAGATGACGCGAAGGAGAGATCATTTTATATGATTTTTTTTTATTTTGCCGCTTATCAATATAACATGATTGGATCCTACAACGCCAGACATTTTATGATTTAACATGTGCCGTGTTGTATGACATTATAAGTAACGCTGTGTGTAAGTACTATCTTTAATATATATATATATATATATATATATATATATATATATATATATATATATATATATATATTGGCTTTAAGCATACAAGACGAGACAGTATTTACCGAAATTAACATACACAGACCTATCAAGTACTACAGTTTAGACGTAGTCACTACGGTTTTATTAATACAATTACGACTATGGCCGTAGTTGAAAACCATACGGTTTTCTAATTGTTTGACCGATATCTTTTAGTATTACAATTTATTTAGGTATTACAATTTTATTTAGTAATACAATTTTATTTAATAGTACAAACGTTTAGTACTTGTGGCAAAAGCGTCCCGATTTGCGTCGTACCTGCGAGCGAGTACGCTCGTTGTACCATATGTGTTCGCCATGTAAAATTAGCCGCATCTGGCGTCCATGGTGTGAATATCCATCTGGCCACCGCACTACACAAAACAAATGAGGCCAAGGCGAAATTACACATATACCGATGACGTCGTTCTTCGCCGTGAGACCGTAGTCGTCCTTCGCCATCACAAAGGCAAAGGTACGCTTGGCACAGCATTTGACCTAGTATGACCTCTCAACGTCTGAAGCCGATCACTTCACCGACTTAATGAAAGTCAGCGAACTTTTTTAGTCATGTTCACAAATTCTATTGTGCTGTTGGGTGGAAAATGGTGAAGATTTTCCCATATGACAACAGAGTGATAAATGGCATGGTTGAGCTGGAACATCCAAACGAAACGCGACGAACTAACATATGCCCCAATTGTTCATCTGGCTGAACGCTTTGCTCCTCTTGTTGACCAAGATGTCCCCAAAGAGGAATATGAGGACTACCAGCTTATGGAGGACACCGAGATCGTTATGGAAGTTAGACGGTGTACAGAAATCTGTTGACCGTCACTCGGGATGGAATCTTGAAGATAAAGACGGTAGTGGGACAGATGCGGTTCCTCGCACTTGTTCAAACAATGGTCGCTGTTCTCAGTTTGCCACACAGCGATGTCAACGGTGAGAGTCTTCCTTCGTCCGGAACGTGCATACAGAGTGTCGTCGGAGCACTAACAGGGACACTCTTACGGCAATTTTACAGTGCAAGCTCAACAAATGTACCAGAGGAGATGGTGGCTCTAGCAAAACGTGTACAACGTACAGCATAAGTCTGGATCTACGTACTGTCTGCACAACAACTTGAACAAGCACAATCTCGATCAATGTGAATAGCTGATTATTACGTTATATGTTAATAAATATAGAATCAGTAAATAATAATTTATATCGATGATCGTGTTCCTATTTTCGGTGAACTTACGGTCTTGTTAACAATTGTATGGTTTTACTCATCCTGAACTACTCATTCCTCATTTCTCGGAGGTTTATAGGTATGCATACAAGAGAGCTACGAGTAGACAAAGCAACGTGCCGCAATACAACTCAAAGCAAAGTAATGCCACCAACTTGGGAGCAGAAGCAATATCAATAAGAAAACTTAATCCAATCGAAACAACACAACAACAAATATGCTTATGCTAAGGACTACGCAACCACTCCCCCCCCCCCACACACACAGAGAGAGAGAGAGAGAGAGAGAGAGAGAGAGAGAGAGGGATTAATATTGTTTATTATTATATGAACGAAGTGACTGGATCTACTGTTGGGACTCTCGGGGTTCCTGATCAACGAGACACCCTGGATAGTAGCCCTGAATGAACGTAGATAAGTATGCGTGCGTACGTACTTGCGTGCATGCGTGCAAATGTATATGTCACAAATGGCCAGAAGCAAAATGATACTGAATATGATATATGTCTTGAATAAATGTTATTTCTAGCTATGAAGGTATCTTTATACAAAATATATTGTTGGATATATTCCAGGAGCTGTTTATTTTAAGCCACTATGTCCGGTGTGAGAAGAGTTCAGAAGGTTGATGAAGGTTGGGCGTGGGTTGTGGTAGGTGGCAGCTTCCTGAACCATTTCCTCTTCGAAGGTATGGTCCGCTCCTACGGGTTGATCTACCTGGCGCTTCTGGACCGTTTCCACGGAAACGCCGCCTTTACGGCCTGGATACAAGCCACCTTTAATGCAGTCGCCATGGCAACAGGTAAACTAGTCCGGATTCTGGATTAATCTAGCGTGTAGCATGACTGATAGCTGTGAAACGCACTTGTATCCAAACAGCTTATATTTTAATATAATTCAAATGTTTCTATTTCCAAGTTTTATTAAAGTATTTGATTTTGATTTTTTAATCCCTCCATTTTATTGAACAACATTTATAGCATTTTCTGATTGATTAGACCTTTAAGAAATCCAAAATAATAATAATAATAATAAAATAACAGTATTAATAATACCTATTGTTATTATTATTATTATTATTATTATTATTATTATTATTATTATTATTACAACATAACGTTTAAAAGTGACGTAATATACAGAACACTAATATTATTTATACATTTATGATATATTGTTGTTGTGTCTGTTTATTAGAAGGCGTAGTTTTTTTTCTGTTTTCCGTTGAAATAAGATCGCGTTTTTGTTTGTTTGTTTGTTTGTTTGTTTGTTTGTTTGTCTTTGAACGCCACGTCATCGTTTCCCCAGGTCCACTGACGAGTATCATTGCCGAGAGGTATTCCTGTCGTGTACTCGTCGTAACGAGCGGTGTACTACTCTGTACGGCTCTACTACTCAGCTCGTTCTCGCCAAACCTCTACTTTCTCTACTTCAGTTATAGTCTAGTTGGCGGTGAGTATTTACTTTATTTAAATACGTGACAGCAGACCCCCCCCCCACACACACACACCGGCCTTACCTGTTGGCTGCCATCATATACAGGTATCTATATTGTTTATTTGTGATAATGATAATGATGTTTGATTTACGGAGCATTAAATTCAGCTGAGCTGTTATGGGGGGGGGGGGTTGCATTATTAATAACCCAGATTATGACCAAATTCAATTCATTACACACGCGCGCGCACACACACACAAACACACGGGGCGCCTGGGTGGTCTAACTGGTAGCGCGTTGGATCACAGATCACTACCACCTGAGTTCTAATCACGGCATGGGTGTTTCATCTTTGACGAATTAAATCGCCTAATTAGGTACCCCTTTAGCCTAGTGGTTAGAGCATTGCGCTAGACACATCAATCTTGCGTTCGAATCTGACTCAAGCCAAAAAATAATAATGTTGCTATTTTATACGTTTTGATTTCTTATCCACTTATTCTGGTATTTTGTATAACATTTTCAATAATCCGCAAAGGCATGTGATAAAATACATGTACATAATTATCTGAAAATAAACATTCGGAGCAATTGTCATCGATAGAGTGAAGTAATCCAAAAATTCACGAATATGCCATAACGCCATTTACAAAGGTAGATATCCGACTTCCTCATCGTGTACGACGTCAATATTAACTATTGATGCATTTTTGACTTCCTCATCGTGTACGACGTCAATATTAACTATTGATGCATTTTTGCACCGGTTCATCAGCTCTACATTTCGTTCCCACCGTTTCTCGGCCTTTTGGCTACAATCAAAATGTACTCTGCCGTCCTCTATGAGTCTCCTATGGTATTCTGGTCAGCAGGAGATTATCCCTCATGAGCTGTTGAAAAATTGAGATTTTTCAGGCCAAAAGACATTAGTTCAAGGACTTTGATTCTGCGATTAGAACTGGCAAATGAGCCATAGTCTCACCCAGACGTGGGTCACGGTCTAATTGAGACGGTCGAATTTGCTGAGAAGATTGACAAGATAGAGTGTCTGAGGCCACCGAGTCGTAACACGGAGTGATGAGTTACGATGAAAGCCGAACACCGAAACGATTGTGTCTGTTCATTGGCTACCCAAGATGGATCGATAATGCCATTATAGTTCGTGCCATTAACTTGAATGTGGTAATAATAACTCCCGCCAAACCTGCCGTAATAGTAATTAAAATATTGGAAAACGATGTCCCTATTAATTGCGGTCCGCTTCTACGGGGGGTCTTTATAAGATACCGCACATTATGAAGATTTCATTTAATCTTCAGCCCGTGATCAGTCCACTGCAGGACGAAAGCCTTAGCATGTTGCCTCCAAAGGTCCCGGTTTCTTGCTCTCGCGTACCAGTTCACATTGCAAAATTAACATTATGGAGATGCTGGATCCAAAACGTTCGAACACGGGGAGGTTGAGTACCAGCCTGAAACAAACCAGCTGTAGCCAGGTAGCAGAGGGTTTCATTGAGCATCTCGGAAGACGTCGACACGGATAAGGACGCCACCATTCGTCTTATAGGTGACAAAGATGATGGATTCAGATCAGATCCATTCTTCTGAGGCGAATATCGGGAAGGGCTCAATCATTCCAACTAGCAGTGAACAAAGGGCATATCTGAGGATGATGATGATGATGATGATGATTGATGTTTTACGGCCACTTTAGTGCACACGGTAGGCTAAATGGGCCCAGCGACCTCCAAAGGTAATGAAGCGAAGTCAAAGGTGAAACACCCTTCAGGTATGCCCACGCCGATATTCGAACTCAGGTAGTAGTGATATGTGGTCCATATATATATAGAGCAACTTAATGACATGGTGTTTCCTTATATTGTTTAAATATACCCATGTTAATATAGGCTTAAGTTGATATATGTGAGTGCGTGAGTGGATGCGTGTATTCATATTCATATGCGTGTATTCAAGTTTTGTTTTCCTTAAATTAAAAATTGAAAAATTCTGGAAATGTAAATTATATTACAGCTTTCCTTTACCCACACTTTCATTGTCCTTTCAAATGTCAACCCTTTTATATTCTTTAGCATTCATTACACAAAGGAAAATTTTAATATTGGAGTCAAATTTTGGATTCCGATAACTGATAGAACATATTAACTGTTTGTATAAAATAAGAACAAAAACCATATTTCTTGGTTACATCGTGTGGTTAATTATATTTTATATTATTCAAATTTCCTACAGCATTAAGTGAGTTTTATTCGTTTTTGCGTCGCTAACTGTTTCGGAGTTGCACGTTCTATGTAAGGTCTGTATGTGGAAAATGCTCCGGAACATCAGTGTGAGCTTATCACCGCCCTCCCCCACAATACCCACCCGATATCACACACACACACACACAAACAAAAAGGGGGAAGTCTACGATCCAGAATTAAGGTAATATTAGCTGGTCCCAAATCATCTCTCGGATCTTATTTCAGTAACAAACCTTAATAACATCATAAATAGCACAATACTGTTATTGTAAGAGACACAGTTTAAAACAAATTTCTTCTAAATTCAGGATTTAATCTGATTGGATGTTTCATGATAAACGTACGACAATGTTCCCGTAACACAGATCTCCAGATGGAAGTCAAATCTCAACGTTATCTGTATCTTCATTTCTCTGTAGAACAGCTCCTTTACGCTCTAATTATTATTATTATTATTATTATTATTATTATTATTACCAAATTATATAACATATTAATATCATCTTCTCGTCAGGTATTGCCGGAAGTTTTGTCTATTCTCCAATGGTTGTCGTTGTCAGCCTGTACTTTGACAAGAAGCGCGGTAGAGCGATGGGATTGGCGGCACTAGGTGGCGCCGTCGGCACAGCTGCCATGCCTCCTCTGGTTGGTTATCTCCTGGATCTCTACGGCTACTCGGGCTGTCTCACCGTGATGGCAGCCGTTTGCCTGCACCATTGCATATCTGGACTACTGTACCGACCGCTGGCTGCTCCGGACGTGTCACGGGAATGCTCAGTAGTTTGCACTCAGTCGGTCCTGTACCCTAGTCAAGAAAATAAACTTCGCAGCGAGCGGCTGTTCAGTTCCGTGACGCTACTCAATCGGGATAAGATCGATTCGGAAACGGCTTCCTACTGCAGTCTTCGGGTACTGGCGCCGATGGAAAACCCGGCGCTTTCGGATGCGCGAAGTCTGGACGCGACGAAACGCGAGAACAGCTTCGACCAGTTGTTGGCCAACAAGGTCAAACAACGAACTGATCCGGCCACGAACGATCCAAACGAGTGTACCAACAGGGCGGAGAATAGCGACCAGACGAACTGTCTCGGGATCCGCCGGAAAATCTACACGAACGTCAGCCCAAGACTAGAAATTCTGGCCAATGTCTCGTTCCTACTCTTCTGCTTCAACTTGTTCAACATTCCCACAACGCTCATATCAACATTCATCTTTCTTCCGGGATTGGGTGAAGAGTTCGGACTGCTGGGATCCCAGACGGCGCTGCTGATCTCCATTATTGGCATCTCGAGTGGAGTCGGGAGACTCTTCTTCGGGTTCGTCTTCGATCTCGCTCCGGTAAGCTCCCGTCGTAGGCTGTTACACAGCGTGCTCGGCGTCCTGTTGGGCGTTTCCACTACCTCGCTGGTGATGTGTCGCCACTTCCTGCCGCTGGCGATCGTCTGTTCGTGTATCGGATTGTCGGAAGGAGGCGTCGTGGCTCAGAGAGCCACCGCTCTCTCCCAGTACGTAAGACCCCAGCAGCTGGTGTTCGCCTTCGGCATCATGACCATGTTTCAAGGATTTGGTAACCTTATAGGACCACTATTACAAGGTTAGCAATGGAAATGAGCGGTTGATGCAGACATACACGCTTGCATACATATTTGCCCGCATTAATACCTCATTGTCAAATTACACTGTTATTCGAAGGACATTAAAGTTTATTATTATTAATATTATTATTATTATTATTGTTGTTGTTGTTAATATCTTAATTAGTAATAATTAATACTAATTATTAATACCATTATCATCATCATCATTATCGCCATTATTATCATAATATATTTATAGACAAATTGTATTGATACCTAACCCTACCCTCCGCCCCTGGTATGTACTTTTTATATTCCGCTATTATCGTCCAACCCTTTCTAACTGCCATTTACAACCATCGAACGTGTGAAAGCCAAACAACTTGTTGATTGATTTTAACCAATGACCTAGTGACTTCACCTCAGTTACTTTGCAACTGGGTCACGACGACTAACAAACGGTTCGTGAATAGTCATTTGTGTCTTCAGCCGTACGTAGGTGACGTGATGCTATATATTATAAATGTGTGAAACAGGGTCTTGTATACTGACTGACCTGAAACGAACAAGGCAGTGCAGCTTGAACAAAACTGAAGTTATATGTTCCCCGTTAAGAGCGCGTGTAACCGGACGCAGAGTCCTGCACTCGCTGTAGGCCGTTTGTCAGAAAGGGAGATATTATATAACATTGCATTGCCATCGTCCATTCGAAAAATTATAAGGGCTTAAACTAAAGTCTTGCATGTCTCATCATTCAAACGCTTACGAATAAGTCCTATATTTCTTATTTGATAATAACAGGACTTACGTATAGTATTCACCCGCTCTTAGAGTATTACCCATTACAAGTCCTATATTTCTCACAGACATGGAACACTTTATTTGACTGGATCATACCTCAATGCGAAGAATCTCAGTCTTATTCACATGTTGTTTGGATGAGAAAACAATCAATTCAGTCTGATCCTTATTCAATTTCAGCTTGTTGCCGTTCATCCAAATACTTATGTATTCCGTACAAGCTTCAATTGAAGATGAAATATCATCACATTTATCATGTCACGTACATTTGTGCATCACCGGCCTAGCGATGATATTTAATATTATGCCGGTCAAATTTTCACCAACTCGTTTGGTATACATGCATTTATTCTTTGGTCCTAAAATGGATCCCGGTAATACACCAAAATGAAGACTTACATCTGGTGATGTTTTATCCGCAACTGAAAGACACTGAGTTTTGTTGACGAGCTACATCTACCTCATGGATCCTTCATCAAGAGCGTCAACAATTTCACTTTTCACTTTCAATGGGGCAATTTCCGTTGAATGACCTCTACGATAAGCAGACTAGTAACTGTCATTGAGGTCAATGGGCTCTAGGTGTTCTACTATACGCCTTGCTACTTAGTAACCTTTTCAATATCTTTGGGGATAAAAGGAAGGTTAGAAATATGAGGATAATTCTTCACATCTTCATTTTCCAACCCAGACTTCTTAAGCAGCGGGGTTATGGTGGCTCGTTTCTAACACAAAGGCACCACTGACTTACTCATTGACCTATGTATAATGGCTAT
>JAODUP010000179.1:20000-85000 GCA_025642065.1 Paralvinella palmiformis
AAATATATATGTCTTGTCAACTTTGTGGCGTAGAATAAAACTCGGTTGCCGACAATGGTAGGGATCTTCTGTTTAAATGACGTCATGCTCAATCGGTAGTTCATGTTGCAAATGATCCACCTTTTCACGATCCGCCTTATAAACGTTAGGTCTCTCCATTAAAAATCCCAATATTTGTATCGAATTGGAATATTAACCTTATCTTACGTAAAATTGTAAATGTACGTTAAACTTAGCAGGTCGTTCCTTATAGTTTTCGCTTTGCGCACTCTCGGATCAAGTGTATCCCTGGCTGGCTGGATCACTCACTCACTCAACCACTCACTCAACCACTCACTCACCCAAACAAACACCCAAACCAAACAATCAGCCACCCACCCACCTATCGCTACTCATCGGATAGTCAAGTGTTTTATTCGACAAGTCTACTGTATTTAGCCGAGACGGTGTGTGTCAGTAGCTATACTAACAATTATCCATGCATAATTATATTCCCGGCGTCCAATTTATCACGAAAACCGTTTATTTTAATTTTTACGAGATTATTGCTCGGAACTCGGCAAACCATTAATTTTTTTACATACAGCCCGTGTCCAATTTAGTCAGCCGAATGAGGCCTATGTATTAATAAATCATCGACGAACTGTTGTTTTACCAAGGTACGACATTTAAGGCTGCCGGTGTGTGCTGATAGCGTTCTGCATTCACACTGACTTCTACATAACTAGACTGCTAGTGGCGCATTCCTGTGTGTAGTTTACTCCGGTGGCCTAGCGGTTAAGCACCCGGCACTTGGTGCCAACGGTCACAGGTTCGAACCCCGTATGAGGTCGAAACTTTTCCAGAGATTAATTTTCTCCGCTCACAACATCGTGGGTGACTGACCACGTTAAATGGCGCTGCCGTTTCCACTGAATTATTAAAAATAAAGGGGGACGTTAAAGAACCCCCACGAGGACGTAAAACACTCTGGCAGTGACCGCCTTCAGGGTAGTTCGACTCCATCTTTCCCTACTGCTCCCCTGTGAGTGGTGGGTGAGGAGATTTCTCAACCACTCCGACATAGAGGCTGTGCTGAATAAGCAACAGCCTGGGGATTCACCCCGAAAAACAAAACAGCCAAACAAACAACAGCATTTCTGTGTGTGTCGGCACTTGACGTCACAGCTGCCATATTGATATATGCCATCTAGCTGTAATGAGCGGGTCTATTAATATAATCGCTGAATATTTTCCCACTTGTAGTTTTCGTACAAAAAAATAAGCGTAAAAATATGTCTGTGTAGCCATTGACCTGAAAGAAAGGCGTTGACCCGCTGTTGACGTTGACTGTCGACACTGTTGTTTGCATCAAATAGCAGTCAGTATCTTACGCTCAAGAACAGCAGTCAGTAAAAGTGATGCGAATCTCCATTAATGGTGGATTTTATCTTATAGAATAATTCGTTTTTAAATTTAAAAAAATATTTCAACACAGTAGTATTATAACATAATTATTTGCTATTTTATATCAATTAATTATTGCCAAAACTAGTTTGTTTTAGTAAATTCGTTAAAACCACTATATATATATATATATATATATATATATTATGCTTAATTCTAAAATGCAAATATTTAAAATAAATTTATCCCAACTTATTGACTCATGACATGTGTTTTAATAAACCAAGTTGGTGTTAATATAATGTCATCAAACGACTCAATGGGAATGCTGGGATCATGTCAGTTTGATATTCCGATATGGAGGGGGGGGGTATAGGGTTAGGATTTGGCTACTAGTTAGGGTAATACCCACTGACCTTATTATTATATAGAGATTAGTGTTAATATGTCTTAGCCAAGTAAAGTCAGGTTCCCATTAATGTTACTGCCTTGCAGCGGCGACAACATCGCTGCTCCATTAACAAAAATTATTAATGAATTTTCAACGTAATTGGTTTGAATCGACACGTGATATTTTTCAGTATGAATTGAATAGTTAGTAGTACCATACAAAAATTATTACACACAAATAATAGTAGATCTAGCTTACTGTTAAGCTGAAGTTGAGCCATTTAACATGGAAAGGGTGGCTGTTTGCCAGCGGCTGGGCGCCAGCATGTGATATGGCTGGCCGGTGGCGTTAAACTAATACTGGCGCCCACTATCCAGTCAGTTAGGCACAATAACCGGAGTTAGTCTTTTTTGTTTTAGGTTTGTCTATTTAGCATAACGTTGCTTAACGATTGTCATAACGTAGTTGTCGACGTTGTTCACGTCTTGACTTAAATTTATTTTCTGTGTTATTCGTTATCAGCTTCACTGACGTCCCTAAATATAAAGATTATATTTGATCAAATAAATGTTTACTGTTGCATAAATTCGAGGTAATATAAAACGTAAGTATGTGAATACGAGACTATCGAAATGAGAAAGGGGGTTATTTCCGGTTTACAGTACCGAGCACTCATGGTATGTTGGTTGTAACCAATTTTGGGTTAATTTTACGTCTTGTCGCGAAGAACGGTGTGACAGGAAAGATATCTCCGTTGGCAGCTGGTTGTCTTACACTTGTTATAGCTTGGGAGCCATTTGACGTAAGTTGTCGTTTACTGATAAATTATTAAACGCTACACGTGTAAGTGAGCGATAATATGATGGGTACTAAGATAGACCTCGGCCCAGACAAATAAAGGAGACATTGGCCCGCACATATACTGAGCTATGCCGTGACAGAGGCCTTGTTTGCCTATATTGTGATATATTGAATAAATAACAAATGGATTATGTGGATGTAGCATTGTCGGTATGTGACAAAAAAATAAATAAGATACACGGAAAGAGCTCTAAAATACCTATAATATGACATAAATATCATGTGAATATGTTGTGTATTAACTTATTAAGGAAGTTGTGGCATTTTCTATATCTCTAAATGGCATTACGGTTTTGATTGTTTTTCACTAAAAGGCTTTTTTAATAATCAAGATTTTTTTATGAAATATGGAAGGCATGTAGTTCTTTCATATTCTGTAAATGGAGTAGAAGACAGAATTAGTACCTAGGTGGATTTTAATTAGCAAAATAAACATTTTGTGATGAAAATTTGATAACTTTTTACTATAATTAGTATAAATAGTAAAATGCCAGTACCTTTCTTAATAATCAAGATTTCTTGATTAAATCTGGAATGAAGATGGATGGCAACCAGGGTTGGCATTGATGTAATTTAATCAACATGAAAAATCTATATTTTAATTTTTTTCATATCATCTTCAGATACTCACTTTATTTGGGCAAATTTATAATAATAATCATTTAGTTGATTAAATGCTTGCTGTGCTCAGTTGCATCAAGCTCCGATGTGGAACGAGCCTTTTCAACATTTGGTTTTGTACACAGTAAACTGCATAACATTAACGGGCTTGGAGTAGCAAAAGTGGCCAAACTTGTGTTCGTGTACAGAGTTCTAAATGTAAACATTGCTTCAGATTCTTGACAACTAACATGAAGATGACATTAATCAGGCTACCAATAATGAATAATCACATGCACCACAAACTGATTGGTTGTTTTGTTGCGTGCTACTGCCAGTTGATTTAACTAAGTATTTAAATAAAGTTTAAATTTGTACATCACAGCTTTGATTTAATCCTTTAGAAATGCTAAGAATGAAATGTTCAGCCTCTTGGGTATATTATGATATTCCACATATTTATTTATTTTCAGAATTACTTAGTATTTCTTAGGAGACTGTTGAAAACATCAATCTGATAGAAAAATAATTATTATTCAAAACAAATCATGATGGCAAATAGTTTGGTCTTTTCCAATTCCAGTGTATCCACAGACTTTAAATGAAAATAAAATAGATAAAGCTGTATGCTTTATTTATGGCGGCAACATGGGAATGAGTTCAAGGAGGGATGAAATTTTGGAGAAAAAAAAGTGACATTAGTTTAATTCTGATTGCATCTAGAGTCAACATTTGGGAATGAGTTAACTTTGTTAGATTAGACTTTCAAAACCCGTGATTACACAATAACAATGAAATTACTTATTATCCTATGTGTATTATATTTCACTCTTATGAAACATACTCATAGATGTAATAGATCATGACTAGGTAAAATTGTAAAAATAATAGCTCATATTATATTTGCTGGTGTAGTTTAATATTAATGACTGATGGAGACCTATCTTGTTGCACCATAGTTTTAGATGGAGAGCTGTATATAGACATGAATGGAGAAAATAGATAATACACCTTAATAAACAAGTGTTATATTGCAGAAAAAGCTCAATTTGAAAGTATAAAAGTGCTTGAATACAATTACACACTCAACTGTGAGGAAATAAGAAAATATAAACTTCTTAAAAAAAAGGAGATTTGTCCAAAAAAAAGTGGTAATAAAAGAAAGAGATCTAGCAGAATGATAAAATAAAGGAGTTTCTTTGAAATAAAGGAGACGTGGACACACTGAATTCATATAAAATAAATGTATTCAAAGTTCTATCAACCACTTTCTGAATGGCAGCATTAATAGGCAAAGAAGAGGTGGCAGAGTCAGAGGGGAGTAATCTGTAATGACAAAAGTTCTCTTTCAGTCCTGCTATGGCTATTTTTAAATTTTAAAGCAAAGATGCACAGAATGTGTCCATTTAAAGTCTTTATGCGCAATGGAAAAGTTTTCTAACAAGTGCTTCTTAGCAATATCTACAGTATGAGTATTTACAGGTCCCCATTTCTTTTTTTGGAAGCATCCTTCTTGGATGGATATATTAAAAAAATGTCTAAACAAAATAGCCAGTCACTAACACAAGATTTAATAAAATCCACTTTTCCAATATCTAAGATATATTTAGGACGTTCTGATATGTTTTAAGTATAATCTAGGAAGTTTTACTAAGTAAAATGAGTCGGTGCACATAGGTCAATTTCAGATCCACCATGACAGTTTTTCAACTTTATGACCCGAACATGTCGATCGCGGACAGTTTAAAAAGTTCTGAAAATACGATTGTTATAAAACTTTCAGTAACTTGAGATAGTAAATTGATTTAAACCCCTGTTAACTTTCAATCTTCCCTATAAGTCGTATCAAGTCAAACTAGCGTGTTGAAGTTGGAGCAAATATTCAACACGCGCCGACATCAAACAAGTTGTTGGAAAGAAAAAAATCGAATTAGCATCTGAAGTCCAGCTTTCCTACTACATCATTCACGATGATTTATAGAATTCCACAACGACAACCAATAAGAAGCGAATAAATAGTGGGGATACCCTCCGTGCGCCGGGAAAACAATAAATTGCCGGAAATGTAATAAAATGGCTGACACTGATATCCACATACCTACATTGAAGAACAAGAATTAAACATGGTTAGCTTATAGATAGTAGATCTACATTCCAATGGTATCTCATCTATCTGTTTCATGATTATAGCTCAAATATTAAGCAAATTAGAGACTTCTTCAAGAATGTCGGATTTATGGCTACTTAAGTCTTAACATTGAAATGAATGGGAATGTCTGTGACCTCAAATCCAATTATCATAAAATATTGTTTAGAAAACTAATTGATGCCTAAAAAACTAAATATTTAAATAAGTAACTGATGGCTAAATAAGTAACTGCATAATATCTAAATAACTACCTAATGTCTAAATAATTAATTGATGTCTAAAAAAATATTTGTTGTCTAAAAAGTAAATGTCTAAATCTTTAAATAAATAACTGATGGCTAAATAACTAACTGCATGATATCTAAATAACTAACTAATGCCTAAATAAATAAATGACTAAATATTTAAATAACTAACTGTTAGCTAAATTACTACCTGATGGCTAAATAACTAACTAATATCTACTACACTGTCATATGTTTCATCTGTTTGCCACTATGTGACAATGCACATGTTTCTAGGTAGATTTCCCAATGGCCACCCAGAAAAATCACGGCCAACCAAATATTTTTCCACAAGCTCCTGCAGATGTTTTAATGTACACGAAACTTTAAACAAATTAAACTTTAGAACATTATCTACATTTCATAAATGTTTTTATTTATTTTAAAAGATTTGTTCAAGCTAATTTAGATGTCTTTTGTCAACATGTAACTTTATCTACACACCATTAATTCAATCTTCGGCCGATCGTTAAAATTCGAAAACGAGGCTAAAATATGGAGAAGGCCTGACATCATCCACTAGTCAAACCAATAAGAATACCTGTTTAGGTATCATGAATATTCTTGAAAGGGATACCCCCGAAAGTGATCCGAAAGAAGTGCCAATCCCCTCGGTGCAGTCTGCGTCAACGATCCAGAACGCAAGAGCCATTTATATGCACATACCTAGTGGATGTCCAAGATAAATTTAAAAATTCATATAATTCTGACCTATCCTTATAAAATGAGTCAGATGTCAGCAATTTTCAAAAGTGAATTATTAGTATCACTGGAAAGGGCAAATTCTCTCCTTTCATGTGATATATACTACAAGAAGTTATTGCTTGACAAACACGGGTGGGGTAGAAACTTTCGAAGTGAGAAAATGGCCTTCAAAGTTGATGCAAAATATTTATTGCATTTTATAAAAGTCACCATCGATTGATCTTACTGACATTTCGGAGTTGGAAGAAAAAGTCATTCTTAAGATAATATGACTACAATATTTCATTAGAAGAACAAAGTAGTGGATTAAATAATTTTTTATGCAATCCCATACTGTCTCTGTCAGTTTATGGTCCGGTCAGTGTTCATTTGCCAACAGACCTATCGTATACGTGTTGACGATCTTCATCTGTCACATAATAAGTTTTCATCTTGGTCTTCCTGTGTAGCTAAGCCCGGTCCATTTCATCTGAATCGAGTAATTTTGCAATGTTAAACCCCATTTTTTGCTTCGTCTTGTTCACTAAGTAGGTCACGGTGACCCGTATGAAGTACACGATGAGCATACATACGTTTGTTCATTCTTAAAATAATATGCAAATATCCCACAATGGACTAATGGGAGCAGCTTTTGGGGTTGTTGCTAGCAAATAACCCCATTTTGTTTATATAGATAGAGTGGTGGGTGGGTGGCCCAGTGAACACATATATTAGCATAAATAAGAACATATTTGAAATGCTGATGGCTAATCCTACGTGGTGATATCCGATTTGTTAGGGATATTCTCACAATTATTGAAATATAACTCATGCAATTACTTGCATTTCTGCTTTGTTTTAAAGAAATTGAGTGGAACGCTTAGGACAGCTCTACAAAAATCTCTTTAAAATACATGAAAAACTTTTCACAAAAGCGGCATTTGCGAAAAACTTATTTTACTAACATCTGATTCATTTTGTAAGGATGGGTCACAATTAATGAGATATAATATGTAGAATAACGGATCCATATTTAGGTACTTTGATAAATTTTGGAAGTTGTTATTTTTGCATGCAACATGCCAAGAGATCCAAGAGAAAAATGAAGTCGTAAGTAAAAGCATCAAGGAGACAAGCTGAACAAACTCAAAACTTTTGACATGATAGCAAACATTTGTGATGAACTTCATGAGCCTGAGGATTGTGATGCTAAGCAGGGACAAATCAGATAATTGTTTGATGGGGAAGCCTGTGTTGGTTCTAACATTTCTCATGTGTGATTTGAAGATGGAAACTCAATTCTTTTTAATGGCCTATTATCTACAGAAGCTGCTCTACTGACAGTTCACAATGACATATCACTAAACATGGAATCTGTTCTTGGACTGTTGCCATTCACTCTGTATAAATATCTTTATCTATAGCAGACACTGATCTTTGCCTTAAATAACTTGATGACTGTCTCAGCAATATATCTGGCTGGATGACAAACAATAAACTTAGTCTCAATGCTGACAAAACAGATTTCATCATTATAAGTACATCCAGACAACGCAGTAAACTTACTCGTTTATTTCCTACAAACATCCTTAGTCGTAGCATCACACCATCAGACAGTGTACGTAATCTTAGTGTTACATCTGATAGCGAATTTAACTTCAGAAAACATATTTCTCTGACATGTCGCTCCGGCTTCTATCATATTCGTGACCTTCGCTGTATTGGGCGCTATATTTATCTTTCATTTGCCAAAACCATTGTTACAGCACCCGTTACTAGTAAGCTTGATTACTGTAATCATCTTCTTTATTCTAAAATTTCAGTGCGTTCTGAACTGCTTAACTAGGGCTGCTCCAAGCTCCGTTCATTTGGTTTTCACTTTTTGTTTGTTCCCAGAGTTAACTCATGCTTTTCCAGTTGCTGTCCCTACTCCCTGACTATATTCAGTGATCAAATAGCATAGTTTCTTTCTGTCATCATTTGAAAAATCACTTTTTCAGACTTGCTTATCCTTCCCAAGTTTCCACTCCATCTGATCGTTTGCTGATGAACTTTGCATTGTACTCGAACTATGAGTTTGCCCAACCCCTGTGCTAGGTGTGCTACCGAGCTCGATTCTTTTCAAGGTTATTAGCACAATAGAAGTTTTGTAATTATTATAATTATGCCTTTAGATAAAAACTCTGATTATAGAAGAAAAAGAGTACTGGACATAGTCTTGATAGACCATGTCGATTAAAATTTAAATAAAAGTGGGTGGATCAGACAGCTAGAAGGAGGCTGTAGTATAAAAATGTTAATAAGTAATCATACACTGAATAAATACGATATCCTTTTTTGCACATATGTTGATACGTTACCTTTAAATATTGTATACTTTGTCCTCAAAAATGGTAATTAAATATTTCCTTGGCTGTGAGAACCATGATTTAAACATTTTCCTTAATTAGAGGTTGAAGAGTAAGCCCACTTTAGATCCATATAGACTAATAGGTCTAGATATGCCAGGCCTGTTATTTTTTAATACGTAGTAGGTCAGTATTACAGGGTACCCACAGCACAGGGGAAATGACATAAAAAAATTCCCTGCAGCATTAGGGGTGGATGGAGGCTGTTACTAAACAATTCTTGCAATTTTTGCACACATTACACAGAAATTTCTTAAAAAGATGAGGAAAAAAACCCAGGGAATTTGGTTTTTCAAAATCCTGTGGGTGCCCTGGTATTACTTGTCGCGTGTGATATTACATATATTTGATAATGGTGTCTATTTTTTCTTCCAGCATGCCTGGAGTGTCATATTCAGCAGAGCAGCCGCCGGAGGTTGTTGAACGAGTAAGGGCTGGGGAGATGAGGCAGAAAAAAGGCAACTAAGATGTATTAGTCACTGGTCGTGGCTAGGTAAATATAGTTTGTCTTGTAAGACTACAATTATTCTATGGTGCCAAATACATTTGCTTTTAAGAGATACATTTTCTTAATAAGAGATGCCTCAGCCATATGTCCCAGGTGTGACTTGTGTCAAGAGTAATACAAACCAACAATCTGAGAAATTGAACATCAGGAAGTAGAACTGATAACTGTGTTACTACACATGCGGTCAATTCAGGATTTTTTTCTGTGGCATTCATTTCTGAGTCAGGTGTGACCACAAGAGATGGTAAACATTTCAACTCAACCTGTAAATGAAATATCTCTTGCCCCATCAGTTAGTTTTTAGTAAATCTGAGTTCAGCTATCATCAAAATAATGTTGTATCTGGAGATGGAGTTACTTGTACAGTACAGAATGATCAAAACTTAAAATTGTATTTTGGGGAGCACCCAACGTAATTGTTTTAGTGAGAAATTTTAACACCATGAACATAACCCAAACATCCAATGATGAGTTGATGGCGAACTGGACTAGAGTCTCAGAGAGCATCTTTGATGTGAAAAGCCTGATACTGAGGATGTGATATAATGATTATTGACAAAAATTAGGGTTTGTTTTGAAATTTGTAAATGCACTTTTCAGACTTTTGAGCGCATAAAAAGTATCTATGTGTAGAAAATGTACGGTTATCCCGGGCACTATTGGTTTCAGGTATAGCATCTTGTTTTTTTTTAATTTTTCATGCTTAGATTGGATCTGTTTCTATTGGAAAAAGTCAGATGAATGACGTGTGCAATATCTTCCCATTTGTTGCCACCAGATGCAAGGATCTGATACGATGTAAGTGTGACATAGATGTTAGTCACATAGCAATTTCAAAGTATTGTTTAATTTAAGTTCTTGTGAAATATAAAATTCAATGGTTATGTCATATCGAAGTCGACCGAGAAAATGTCTGAATATATAATTAGAAAGTAATGTATATATTTCAGTTTGTCTATTTTGGCTGCTTAAATGATTAACAAATTGTTGGTATTTATTTTGTTGTTACGATTTAATGTATGTTTGTTCTGATTGGAACTGTGAGAAGGATATTCCATTTCGTTAAAAATATATTATTTGGAAAATGTAATGTCCAGGAAATGAAAATTGAGCAAATACATATTTGTCTAAAATAATTTCTACAAAAGTTCTATGATTATAATTTTTACTGTTAATGAGCCATATACAGTATACACAACTACTTCTATCAGTCAATTTTCTTGTTATATTTACACATATCTTATTGGGAGTGACACTGTAGAATATATTTCAGTGGTTCTAGGTAGTAAAGGTGCTTTTTTTTTTAAATATTTCATTTGTATGTTTATGATTTACAAACAATAGGAAAGTCTACTATATGTCTGAAGCTTTAGACAAATGATGTAATCATAACAAAATTATTGAAATGGAACAAATTAATATTTGAAACACAAGCCGCGTTGAGCGTGTAACTAACGAACAAAGTAGCTTCGCGAGTAACAGTTTTGTTTTATTTATTCGATAACAAAAAAAAATTTCTAATTATATAGAAATGAGTTTTCAGTTGTTTACAAGCCCAGGTTAATGACATTTGCTGCCAGTCTAGATCGTAGGATCCCCGCCAAATTAATTAACGACATATGGTGCCAGTCTGGATCAAAGGATCCCCACCCAATTTCATTTTTCCATCAACTATGTGTTGGACCAATTTCTGAGAGGTTCGGACTTCTTGCAACAACATATTTGTAATAATTGTCATTATGACATTTATTATAGTTTGGTTTTGTTGTTCGGGGAAAATCCCCAGGTTGTCGCTTAATCAGCACAGCCTCTATGTTGGAGTGGTTGAGAAACCTCCTCCCCCACCACTCACAGGGGAGCAGTACGGAAAGATGGAGCCGAAATGCCCTGAGGGTGGTCACTGCCAGAGTGTTTTACGTCCTCAGGGGTTTTTAACGTCTCCCTTTATTTTAAATAATTCAGTGGAGACGGCAGCGCCATTTAACGTGGTCAGCCACCCACGATTTATTATAGTATGTCCATTCTTGGTTTATAAATGCCACCCTTAAGTTAGTGAAGGAGCTATTTCTTTCCCATTTATTTTCAGTTTAAATGCCTCTATCAGGTCTAAAACATCTAACTGGCCTGGGCTGTTGGCATTTGTTTTGGTCGTCGTTATTCACAATGCCACGGGTTGAAATGGAAGGCAGGCTCTGTTTTCATTTAATTTAAGTGTGGATTTTTTTACTACTTTTTGTGTAATTAATGCTGTTTTTAAATTATTTCATTTTGTTCTTAATTGAAGTAAATCCCATTTTTATTCTCATCCAGTTACTTTTAAACGTTATGATTGGACTTCCCATAGCATTAAATTCAATAAATAATCATAATATTAAAAATAACTGAAAACAAAAAATGTAAATGTTGCTGTTTTACGGGCCACTTTTGTGCACAAGGTAGGCTAAATGGGCCGAGCGACATACCCAAAGGTAATGAGGCGAAGTGAAAGATGAAACAACCTTCTGATATAGCCAGGCTAGGATTTGAACCCAAGTTATTTAGAAATGTGGCCAACTGTGTTACCAGTTAGACCTTTGAGGCACCTTTCTATTTGAAAATACCAACTAGTTGATTTGTGACTTGGTTATTCTTGATAACTTTTGTAATATAGAGCTAGCAATTCCCTCCCTGTATATTTTTGTCTAAAGGTTGTGTCTAATGATATCTGGATGATGACTTCGATGACGAGTCTGAAGTTGAGCCAGTGTCGTGCTTCATCATCTGACATGTTTTATGTTAATGATGACATCACAGCTGGCATAAATCATGACTTGATTTGAGGCATTTGTCTGACAGGGAATTTCTGTGAAATACATTTGGTCAGGTAATCTCTAGACGAAATGAATGGAAAGTTGAAACAAAATTAAAAAGTGGATCAATATCCGACCAATGATCCAGAGTACTGTCCTGTTCTGCCTTGGGGGATACCCCATAGCATAATCTAGTTATAAATAAAAATTAAATTTGTTTATGAGTGGATTGGTGAAATGTCTGTCAAATTTTTTTAAATTTTTTTGGAAAAAGTTTTTTCAAAATTTTTTTTTTTAATTTTTTTGTGAAATTTTAATATTATCTGTTTAATGATAGATTTTTTTCAGTTAGCTTTCCCTTGTTAAAACTTTTTTGTCCCGGGAAAGATGACCGGTTTACCCAGGTTTTTTTTCTCCTTTAATTTTGGGGGGAGGTAGTCTCCTAGTAAAGGTTTTTTCAAGTTGTGGTGATAAAGCTTATTTGTTTGTTGGCTTCCCCAAAATTAAAAGTTATCCGGGAAAAAATTATTATAAACATGTTTTTCTTTTAAAAGGGGCCCAACATTGACTACAAAAGATTTTCTGTTCTCTTAACCGAACACACTTCTTTGAATATAGTTTGTCCAAAGATAGTCTCACTGACTAGAGTCTAGAGAGCTTTTATTGAAAGCCTGATACTGAGGATGTGAAACCCCATGAATATCTTTTAAAACACTTGGGTATTTTTAAAAAGGGATACTGAAAAAAACGCCCCTCCACAGAATTTAAAGGTTTTGTGTGCTAATAATAATTACAAAACCTTTTCGTATCCTCAAAAAGTCATCAACATTGTGGCCCCCCAAAGGGGTTTGGGGAAACTTGAGTCCAAGGGACCAAAATTCCAAAAAATTGACCCAGTAAAATTTTGTAGGTTCAACTGATCCACCTAGTGAACTCCCTTCAGTTTTTAGTTGCCACCCAAACCGTTTGTTTCCAACTGTAATTCTCTCCACTCCGGTCTATTATTTTTATTCTTTTTGGGCTAATAATGATAAAGTAAGATTTCCGGGTTTAAAAATTAAAATTTCCATGACGTCGGATAACTCAAGGAATTTTGATTGGGATGATACTTTAAAATATTATTCCGATAATTTTTCCAAAAAATACAGGGGTTGTGTCTATTTGCATTGGGTACTAATCTGGGTTTTTAATCTAAATTTCCCTTTTGTTTTTTAATTTGGAAGTAAGGTACAAAACCTAAAAACCAATCAAAAATTTTCATCCAAAAGGGGTTAAAATTGTGAATGTTATAACCCCGATTCAAAATGATAAATTCAATAAATTTTTAAACCCTTATAAAAAATAAATTAAAAACCAAATATATTGGGGTTTGTTTAATTTTGGGGGTTAAATTTTATTGGTAACCTTTTTTGGGTTTTTTATAAAAGATGAATTTGCCATTTTATTTTTTTTCAAAGGTTGTTTTTTTTAAAAGATTTGGAAAGATGAATTAAATGACCCATCCTTTTAAGGATACCGTGTCGGGGGCTTGTATCTCTTTACTGGTTTTATGTTAATTGGGAAAGAACCCCCTTTACAAAATGGCAATAAATATGAAAATTTTTATTTTTAGGTTTGTATACAAAATTTGATTCGTGATAAACCCTTTCTTTTGATTGTTTTTTATTTTTTTGGATTTTCCCCCTTTTAAAATGTATGTACCTTGGTCAGGTAATCTGTAGAGGAAATGAATGGAAAGTTGAAACAGAATTAAAAAGTGGATCAGTATCCGACCAATGATCCAGAGTACTGTCCTGTTCTGCCTTGGGGGATACCCCATAGCATAATCTAGTTATAAATAAAATATATAATTTGTTTATGAGTGGATTGGTCAATGTCTGTCAATGATTTTGCTTTGCAAATCTCTGATTTTGTGAACACAATTGAATTTTTTGGCAAAAAGCTTTTTTTATAGATTAATAAAATACATTTCTATTTAGTGAAGTTGTTATGTTTTCTGTTTAAGTGTTATTTATTTTTTCAGGTTTGCTTGCCCTTTTCAAAGGCATGTATTGGTTGTGACCAGGGAAAGGATGTCACTTTCCGGTTGACCTAAATCATTGGCTTCTGAGGTAAGTGGTATCTCCTTAATGTTGTGTCGTTGTGGGTGTCCAGGTAGTCTCACTCAGTAGCCATAGGTTTTTGTTAACAAGTTGTGAAGATTGTCCATGACGAGCATAATATTTGTTTGCTTGGAACAAATTAAAACCCCAAATCTAAACTTAGTTATAAACACAAGTGTAAAATTATTATATATAAACATGTATAATTATACATCTTTAAACACTTGGGCCATTTATCGTACTTTACATACAAAAGTTATCTGATGTCATAAAACATTAACCTGAACACAACGTTCTTTGAATATTGTTCTGACACATCCAATGATGAGTCGATGGCGAACTGGACTAGAGTCTCAGAGAGCATCTTTGATGTGAAAAGCCTGATACTGAGGATGTGTATCAACAACAGTATAGTTAATTTATATCTTTTATAAACATCATCTGGTTATTTATATAATAAGCTATACTGAAGTAAAATGAATTCCACAGAATGAATAAAAATAAAGGTTAGTGTGTGCTATAATAATAATTACAAAACTTCTATTGCGCCAATATCCTCAAAAAGAATCAAGCTTAGTGGCACACCTAGTCCAAGGGTTGGGCAAACTTGTAGTCCAGGTACGATGCAAAGTTCAACAACAAATGATCAGACGGAGTGGAAACTTGGGAAGGATATGAGAGCATGATCCTCTTCGGTAGTGAAACTCCAACTATGCAGTTATACTATAAGTTGCCACCACAACCAAGTTTGATTACATCCGCTATATTCCTCTACAACACGATGAACCTTGGTCTATCTTTCTTATATCAGGTTTTATGGGATACTAATAATGATAAAGTAAGATAACTATAGGTAATGTTTAAAGACATCTAATGATGAGTCGATGGCGTACTGGACTAGAGTCTCAGAGAGCATCTTTGATGTGAAAAGCCTGATACTGAAGATGTGTATTCCGATAACGTTTATACCAAAACAAGTGCGTGGCGCCTTCGTGGTCTAGTTGGTAGCACATTGGACCACAGATCACTACCATCTGAGTTCGAATCTCGGTGTGGACCTATCTGAAAGGTGTTTCATCTTTGACTTGGCTTCATTACCTGTGGACGTCGCTCGGCCCATTTAGCCTACCAGGTGCACAAAAGTGGCCGTAAATGACCAATCAATGAATCATCAGTCAGCAAAATAAGTGTCTGTTGACACAGTTCAGGTGAAGTGATGAAAATGTCAACTCCCAGATTGCAAAATGATAAATTAAAACAGATTTTTTAGTGGCCGTCGGCTGCCAGCGGAGCATATGAATAAATACTAAAACCACGTATATTCGAAAAGGGATATGGTAGCTTAAATAATCTAATGCGGTTCGTAAAGTTTAATTCGCACAAGTAACCTGTTTGTTCGGGTTTTTGTATCAAGAGATGAATTTGCCATTATTCATTATGTACAATATGTTTGTATGCCATCATTTCATTCGAATGATTTGGTTTATATCGATGAATTAAATACAGCCGATCCTTTGATTAGGATACCGTGAATACGAGTAGGCGTAATGTATCTCTGGTGACTGGATAATAATGTAGGTGTGGCTCATATCTGGGCCGATATGAATCCAGCCTTCATGCATTTAAGTGGCTTAACTGAAATATGAAAGCTTTGGTTGCATCTTTGAGTTTGTTTGTATACAGTTAGATCTATGATTCTGTGATCCAAAAGCTACTTGTTTGATTAAAGAATATTAATATTTCATTGTCTATTGGTACTTTCCAGAATCCCTCCTTTTAAAACTATTTTTTTTTAAATTCCCAGTTTTGACTGAAATATTGATGTTGTTTAAAAATATCTAATCTGTGTTGTACTTACAATTTTCATTTCATACTATTGGAAAGCCAGTTGCAGCCTCTCTAACCATATATTTATTGGTTAATAACATTCATAAAACACAATATTCCCTATGTGAAAGTGGTTACAGCAGCAAAACAGCCTACATCCCTAAGTAGCAGGAACCATTTCAAAGCACCATGGAATAAACCCTTAAATAGATATAGATAGATAGGTACCATTTAATCTAACAACATTTCGTTTTGTACTTTTATCCAAATTCAGCGTTTCGTTTCAAGGTCAAATCAGTCCTGTGATTTGCTATAACCTCTGACAATGAAGTGTTAAGTGAAAAGTTCACTAGTAAACCAGACAACTCGAGTGATTGGAAGATGAGAAAGATCTGCAGAAACAGTTGATCTTCTTAAATAGAACAAAATAATATGATAATAAACACATTTGTGAATTATTTCTTGCTGTCTTTTGTTTTAAAACCAAAAAAAATTATTTATCTTGTCTTAATATATGTGTAATACTGGAAACAGATAAACAATGCAATATAACGATATCTTCCAACTGTTGGCTGAAGTGTTCCTGGACCAAGTGAGCTAAAGAAGGCAAAAGGCAGGTGGAAGAGTACAGCTAATTATGAGCTCATAAATGTAATTCTCAAATTTTGTATACATTTTTGGGATCAACAATGTTTAACGTAAGCAGTAAAAGGGAACGTTATGATGTGATGACAACCTGTTATGATGGTGTATGAATTTCACCAATAATGCTTCAGACACAACTGGTGTTTGAAATATTTATCTTTTCTCATTAGTGCAAGTTTAACGCTAACAAATGTTAAATTTTGAATTAAAGGATTCAATATTAGCTACAGGTTATAATACATCATATCTGTAGTAAAAACAACATATAAAGATCAAGAAAATTTACTAGGTGATTTTTGTAGGTGATTTTCTAATGCCATATTTCTAAAAATGATTAGATGGTAGAATGTTTTTAAGGCTTGGATGACCCAGCATTATCCCAAAGCTCGGGCATTGTCGGTGGCCATTTAACTAAACAGCACTAGAAGTACAAACAAACATGTTTTATAAGAGTATGGGTGACTCTACACGGTTGATAACATCGACTGACTTGGTGTTGCTGATGTTGTGTCTTGCAGTTCACTGTTAGCTTTCAAAATTAAGTCATTTCTAATAAATTAATACCATTCGACTTTACATGTCCACTGTTATTAGATTTAGTAGCAATTAATTATAAATATCCACTCCACTAAAGTATATATTTTGTATGTCTATGAATTTCAGTGCTAAATAAAACAAACACTTGGCCTGTGCTAGAATTCCTGAGAGCTGATAAAAATAATTCTATGATGTAAACCTTTGTTATATAATATATAATCTAATTACCATGAAATACTTTTTATTATGTTTGCAGACGTATGGCTCAGAAAAGAAAAAACACGTGACTGAACTGGAAAAGCCATCCGTCGTACCTTAGAACTTCATAACTGTTAATTTTATGTGTCGATCTAATTGGAAATGTGTGTGTGTGATACTATTTATGGTTTGGTAATAATTCTTTATCTATGATCGGCTTGCTGTTAAAGATGTTTATTAAAATAGCATTTAATGTAGTAGTCTGTGTTTTTGCTGTGTAATCATTTTGCTGTATTTCATATTTACTATCATGTGTTATTGCCACGAAGTATTTGTTTTTGTCTTGTGATAAAGGATATAATTAAATACAATGCTCAAATGGATCCATTATCAGGTTCCACAACTTTTTGATCTATAGAGCCGTGAAAATAGCTGATGTATGTTATTATTAGACACTGAAATATATTTTGGAAAATGCCATTGGTGATTTGTTCAAATCTCGACCAATTTATGAAATATCTCTTAAGCATAATTGTTCTTCATCTTGTGTCATCTAGATATTTAACACAAAGTATTGAGTTACGTAATTTATTGCAAATTAGCACCATATCGGCAACCAGCATAGTTATTTAATATTGCCGTGAAGGCTCTTTAGTATTTTTCCCAAGTACAAGTTGACGGTAAATCTAATATTAAAACCAGATCTAGACAAAAAAAGCCGACGAAAAGGTGTTTTTGACTCGTGCATGATATCATAATGTTTAGTTGTACCCTAAATCTAAAGACTAGTTCTGAGGTAAACAATTTTCTTGTTAATGTGAAAACTTTAATAAAACGTTACCAAGAAGATTGTTTACCTCGGAACTAGTCGTGCAATGCAGTGACGAGACAGTCGTTCCATTAACTCTACAAGCACAATCGTTTAACACATTTAGGGCTAAGATCGAGCCGTTGTGATACATTTGGGTCAAAGGTAATTGATCGAGGCTCTGTGACACATTTAGGTCGAATATAATTGATGGAGTCGTCGTACGCATCTTGAAAATTTCGGTTTTCATCTGCGTTCTTTCACGAGACCAAGGAGGTACTACACATAATAATATAAATCCACTGTGTCGTTATCCAAAGCCATTGCCTGAGATACTGTCTCTGTGTTGCTGAAACCTTTGCTGTATTTGACATTTATTACACATACTTTGATTGAAACTACGTTGTATAAAACAAAAGTTTAAAAAAAGTTCAGACATCTATCCAAGATACCTACCGCAAACGGCCACCTTCAGAAACCATATACAAGTTAATGAGAACGGAACGTAAATAACGATACCCTATCAAGAAAGGAAATCGCTAAAAGGAACAGTTTACCTTCATTCAAAACTTCTGGTCTGATACGATTATTCTCGCACAAATGATAAATGGTGTTAAGATTTGAACACGATTAACCACATATTAAATAATCCAGTTCGAAGTGGTGGTTAATCGACTAGTATAATGGTTTGTGGGTGACGCCATTTTTAAGCCAGACAGACTGGATGCCCCTGAAGTCTGACGTCACTTGATACAAACTGTTTGCATTACCCGATTATAACCAAGTAAACGGGGATCGGTCAAACGTAGTTTCCGAACGGAAGCCTATTTACGCATTTTACAGCATGCCGTACTATAGTTGACCGAAACAGCCTTGTATGTTACCGAAATAGCTAAAGTGTATAGTTTTGTAACAAGACATGTTTAGCAAGCTGTCAGATTTATGTAAACGAACTGATAACGTCATATAGTAATAATTAGGTTGAGTACGGGGGCGGGGTGTAGGTTCACGAGTATGGTTAACCCAGAACATCTCCGACCCGACGCGATCCGGAATAACTTGGCTACATAGTCCTTGTGTGATCTGACGTCAGAACACGTGACTTCCCACCATTCGAAGAGGCCGTAATGGCTGCCCTCCAGTAATTAAGATTATTTCCTTATGTCTTTGATACCAGGTAGACTTTGCGATTATTATTGTGATATTTTGGGTTACTTTTATAGGGAGGGCTGTCTTAATTCATGGGCACGCTGGACACTTGCCCAGGGGCCCCACAAATATAATATGGGTCTCGTGCTAATCTATCTATGTTATGATATGCTGTCTACAAATAACTGCTGGCTATACTGAACTATAAATATTTGTTACTATATTACGATTGGCATTCGCATCTGATGTAATATCGCTGCAACCTCACTGGCATGTATGTGTACGGATCTCGACCATTTAGATGTTTTTTCCTGTGGGTGGTTGTTTAGGTAGGGGCCTCAGTACACTACCTATAATGCTCTTAAGATGGCCCTGTTTATAGGTGTTACACATTTAAATCACGTTATTTGAAGGTGGACCGATTCGTCTTGAGCTTCGTCCTCTTAGCGTTCGCGAAGTCCTCCGATGGTGCAGTGATTAGAGTGATTGTGGGTTCGAATCTGACTCACACATGTGCTTGTAGAATGTTTCCCCTCGAGTTACCCCCCCCCCTCCCGGTTATATTTCCGCCCACGTAATCAGCTCCGAGGCTAAGTGATGATGATTGATTTTTACGGCCACTTTTGTGCACATGGTAGGATAAATGGGCCGAGCGCCCTCCAAAGGTAATGAAGCAGTCAAAGATGAAACAACCTTCAGAAATGCCCACGCGGAGATTCGAACTCGATCATGTGGTAGGGATCTGTGGTCCAACGCGCTACCAATTAGACCACGGAGGCGCCATAATAATAATAATATTTAATAAAGGGCCTTTACCAGCAGGAGCCATTCAACGGCGCTGTACAAATAATATGTAATATAATAATACCCCGAATAATATGTCTGTGAAACGGCTAAATAACTCGGGTAAACCGAATTGATGGTGTACTTGATGTTAAGCTGAGTTATGGCGTACGTGTCGGAAACTCTGAAAGCTTGGACACATCCGAAATAAATCGAACATCTGAAATAACCTGGACGATGATAAACAGTCCTCGGTGAATCCAGATGGGATAACAATAATATCATACCTTGTGATCTGTCAACAAAAAACCTCTAAGTTGTGGCTACTACAGAACACGTCAGTACGTACTTTACCATCGAATGAACTTTTTTGGTTGAGACATATTGGCTAGCCGTCAAAGCCCAATCCGAGATAAGGTCACCCCGTACATCTTCAAAGCACTTAGTGGCCCGGCACTCCGATCCGTACAACGTTTCTGGCTGAAATACGCACCTAACAGACCACTCACTGGGATCTGAAGGTCTACGTACGCCGATGGTATTCAGGTGAGAGAAAAACAACAAATGGCTACGTAACATCAGATGATGCAACATTTCGCATCAGCGACTTTGTTTTCTGGACGAGTCTTAAGATGGAAGATTGATCACCAAACTTGGTACCTTCAAGAAAATTTACCTGTTCTAGGAGTTCTACGACAGGTATCTAAATTAGTGTTTCCGATCTATTTACTTGGTGGGTTTTTTCATCATTAAAGGATTAATAAACACCTGAATTTTACTGTATGCATTACTTTTTTGTATTAATATTTAATGTGAAATATAATATTTGGTCTTTTTATACCTGGATATACGATATGTAGAATGCTAGAAGGGGCGGATTGATGATAAAATACCGAACAAAACTCGGGCCCATAAATCTCGTGGATGTCAACATAATTATTTATGACTGGGGGGGGGGGTGCTTCTTTAGCCCCAATGCTGTTTACTCCTGGAACGAGTACCGAGGTAAATATAATACCGAGATTTGAACTCTAACCTGGAGTTTTGTAGCGCAGTGCTTGATCTATTGTTGGTGTAGCAGTGACCTGTTTATGGGTATTATACAACGCTGTATAGTGTTCGTGTAGAGCGCCGTTCTTTTTCTTCTGAATTTTTATACAATGTTTTCCTGTAGTTGAAGCAATAGTTCAGCTCCCTAGGACCCACGGTACAGAACAGGAGGCATCATCACATCGCATATTATCGTCCATATCAATCATACACTCATCTTTCTCTCTCTCAATGTGTGTGCGTAATAATGTTCAGAACGGCTTAAAGTACTTGGTAAGATGGAGTCGAGATACCCGGATAGTGGTCGGAGTTGTTGACATTCACAAAGAAGAGTGTTTTAAATCCCGATGTAATACGATAATTTCTTGTATAATGGCATGACTGTTGTCTTCGTGACTACAATTGTTTGTAGTCTGTAGCTTCGATCTAAACATAAACAGATGAAAACAACTTATTTTGACATATTTCCCTTTATGACTCTTGACAGCGTGAACGAGTCGTCATTCGGAATCGACGATAAACTAACTGGAAACGTTATGATAATTAACACGTCTGTTACAGGTGATGACGGCCGATGTTTTACGGCCACTTTTGTGCACAAGGCAGGCTAAATTGGCCGAGCGACCTCCGAAGTTAATGAACCCAAGCCAAAAATGAGACAACCTTCAGATATGCCCACGCCGAGGTTAGCCCATGGCGGCGCACAAGGATTCAAAGTGCAGTGAAGTGCAGTTTTTCTAAATGTATATCGGGCACACAGTGTGCTGCTAAATTTTGACTATATTTCTGGGCCACATTGAGATAGGAGCACATTAGTCTGGTTTTAGCTGAATGCTAAGTTAGAGTGGCTCGATGGCTGGTGGACTTGTATCTCTTATTATAAGAGTTCTGTGATAGATTTGTGGGTTTGGTATTGGGCTAATGCGTCAGGTAGAGAGGAGTAAATGGGTTAGACTGTGTGAGTGATGCGATAAGTTAATAGGCGAATGTGTTGGGACTGATGTGCTGAATAAGTAGGTCGGTTTGTTGGCACATGATAGGTGAAACTGACATTCAGCCAACGCATACACATACACACACACACGTAGAGTTTCTTTTTCAAGCGCTCTCTCTGTCTCGCACACCGTCTCTTTTTCACGGTCTCTCTCACACATATTCTTTTTCACACACGCGCGCACATACACACGCACACACACTCTCTTCACACACACACACACACACACAATAAGAGACGACTCGGAAAACGAACTCTTTATTGCAATGAGCCCAAGGGCAGCGCATCGCGGGAGAATGAGAGAACGTCGATAAATCTCTGCTATAGTTCGGTGACAATAAACACAGTACTGCATAGTTGGCGCGTTTTACCTACAATAGTATTGCCTCTTCGTTTCATCACACATCTTTATAGTTTAGTTCGGTTTGCATTCGTAAAAAGGGCGATAAACAACGATCTCTATGACAAACGAAACAATGCGATGCGGTGGCGCCATCTTCACGCAAGCGAAGAAAGCAGCCGGCGATGTTGCGCGATTGGTTGACAATGACTCGGCTTTGTGACGATGAGAAATACGCGACGATAATTGAATGTATATATATATATATATATATATATATATGGGAATAAATCTTAGAATAGTTGAAACATGAATATATATATATATATATATATATATATATATACGTTGGCGCGAACAGGTCAAGTTTCAGAGCACCGAGATGATACGGAGGAGTTTACAACCGGCGTCTACCAAATGTTTACATAATCTATTATCACACTTTTAGGGGATGTTTCATCTACTAGGCAGGTGGTGGTAGTAGTATGTGTTCTTGTGTGTTCTGTTTCGTCACAGATTGTATTCAATGTTACATTAAAGTCGGTTTACGTTCCTTTCACACGGCAGTTTACCCATCATTGGACTGTAGCACACCTGGGACATCCAGGTGATACAAAACTACGCTTACGGTACAGGTAACGCTAGTACAGAGATAGATAGATAGATAGATAGAGAGAGAGAGAGAGAGAGAGAGAGATTGAGTTATAGTAAAGGAGACGAAAAAGAACATCGAGTAGGTGTACTAAATAAGCTCGCGAGGCATATTTTGTCGCCAGGTGAAGTGAACATCTGCTGAGATCAGACAAAAACCTGTCCTATGATTAGCTATCATGTTTCCGGCTGTCATTCGATGATGCCATAAACGCGGAGTTTTGTCATCATTGACGATATCGTGCCAGCCAATAAAAGCAGATCCGTTGATATACCTTGCGCATTCGGTCTAATATTCCGTCTCTTTGGCATTCGAGCCAATAGGAGAGCGGTAACTGCCATGTTGTGACTATTACCAGCGGAATTGTGATAGTTGTGCGTGGGGAAATTTTGAATACTTGCAACTTAGATTTCTGTGCGGCGACTCTTCAGCATCGAAGATGTGGGACATGAGGAGGGACTTCGACGACGCAAGACGGGTATCTTATCAAACTGATAACAAAATCACTGTTGCACGAAGAATGGCTTCGAATCGAGCTTTGGCCTTTTGCGTTCACGTAGACTGACGACATCGATGACGTTTCATTCGATCTGTGTCCACATTCCTCCCTGTTTAACTGAGCCGAGACCCTGTATGGTGCGGTGTTTGGCCGATAAGCGAGTGACCTGCTAGCTTCGACCGACGGCGGGCGAATTTCCTTGAAAGATGGCGGCGGCTGTGTGACGGGACCGGTTGCCCGGATGAGATCGCCGAATGAACGAATGAATGAAGATCGAGAACGTATTGCTAAAATATGCCAATCACTGGCGGCCATTATCTTCATTATTATAAACGATCAATTGTCAGTCAGCACCGATCGTTAGCCGGATGTCGCCGCCTCGGAGCAGCACGAGAACTGCCCCCTTGGCAACGATATACGTCATGCACGTCCTACTGATAAACGCCCAACCACCCACCCACCCAACCTCCCACCCAATCATCACCCACCCAATCACCCATCCAACACCCGGCCCCCTCGATCACAGACAAATCGCTCAGACCTGAGATTGCTCCATTTTGGTCAAGGGGCTGCTCTTCTCCCGGTCGTCGCTCGAGTTCGTGATCTTGGACTCGTTAGATTTTTTCCGATGCGGTACGATCTGTAAGGTATTCTGCTGCTGCTTCTGTACGGTGACCGACAGGTAGCGCACCTCTTCCTGTACCGACGATAACACGGTCACGATCGTGTGCAGCACCTTCTGGTTTTCGGACATGATATGACGGATGTGCTCGACGTCGTCGCGCATGCGCTGGTCGTCGTTGGCGTTCGACTGGACGTGCTGCAGCCGGACGTCCAGCAGCTTCAGCGACCGCTGTATGGCGTCCAGCTGCGGTATGGCTAACAGCTGCACCTGTGCCGGCCCCTGGACGGACGACTGACGCCTGGCCCCGGCTGCGTGCAGGGCTCCGGCTGCACCGCGTACAGACATGCGCCGTCTGAGGTTAGATGCCGGCGGTGGCGGTGGTACCAGGGAGGATCCTGTACTATCAGAGTACACGTTACTCTCCTCTACATCCTCGTCTGGAACAGAAACGGATTTAAGGTGTTAGGGATTGGCATTCGTTTTTCTCTCATTCTCTCTCAACCTCTCTTCCCTTCTCTCTCTCTCTCTCTCTCTCTATATATATATATATATATATATATATATATATAAACTGGCTTGCTGGCTCACTCATTCACTCACTTACTCATCCATTCACTCAGTCTTGTCAAGTGGCCTGTTGTTCGTTCTGTCAAGTCTCGTTACAGCCGTTCCAAGCCACATCAAGTCACAAGGTAACATTGCGTCATCATGTGACATATTACCCCACGTCACATAATAGTAACGCCACATCTGTCTACTTACCAGCAAATGCCATCTCCTTTTCTCCACTCGGTCTATATAGCTCAGTTGCCGCTGTACTTGTTAATATACTGTCTCCACCGATATTAATATTTTCCTTACCTGTTATTAGAAAGGTTTTATATATATATATATATATATATATATATATATAAGCATAATTCATTGTTGCTTTGATATAAAGGTAATAGAAGTGTACATTAATTTTAGGTTGTCAATATTGTATCAAAATTTTGTTACATTCATTAAAATAAGAAAGGCTGTGTTTATATAAGTAACATAATATAACATAACAAAACATAGCATAACAAAAGTAACATGATATGATATGACATAACACTATACAACATAACATAACATACGATGACAAATGACCATCTTAAGGTGATATGATTGACATGACATGACATAATACAACATAACATAAACTGACATGACCTAGCGTAAAATGACATGACGTGACGCACCCACCCACCCACCCACCCACACACACACACACACACACACACACACACACACACACGCACTGTACCTTCATCTTTTTGCCGTTCCAGCTTAAACAGATATCTCCGTACCAGACGTTGAAGGATGTCGGCATAGTTAGTATCTTGGGCCTCAATGTTCAGGTTGTGGCAGACATTTTCACGTCTCTTCTAAAATAAAGATAGATACATTACATGTTAAAATACGACAAAACCTTACCGTCAAGAACCGACCTAAGAAAATAATGTAAGACACATGCAGATTTCTACTTGCATACTGTATAAGCCTTTATGTGAGTGAGTATATGGCGATTTAATGCGTGTTTTTGTGGGTGTGAATTAAAGTATGTGACTGTTTTATGACTGCCAAATAATTATAGACATTACGCCTGATTCTGGAATAATTGTTTTTCTGTAATTGACAAGTTTGTGTGTTATTCATCTAGGTATAACTGCCCCGCAATTTCCGTATTGTAATTTTAGAACGCAAATAATCTATCAATAACGTCATTATTGTAACTTCCAATTATAACTAAACACCTAAAGCTCACAGGTAGATCGATGCCACCAAATGATCGTTTAACGCCAGAATATGTATTATGCTGGAGGATGTTGTCATTTCGTTTCAGAGAAAATATTGGACGATCAACAGTGAAAAAGAAGGGCGGCGTTTATTCGACAAAATTAGCTTAAAACAGCGCAGTCCACTCTGGGTACGATTTGGTTTTTTCGATCCGAAACGTGAAGCATCCGTGGTCACCGAATGCACAATGAAACGAAACCGAAACTGCGGTTGTGGAAATTCTATTTTTAACGACATGCAACCAATACATCACCCAAACAACAGCACGCTTTAGTAAAAAAAGGAAGATCACCCACTTCAATATGACCGAATACACCTTTTAGGGTGGGATTGAAAGGGGGGGAGGGACGTCACACATTAATTCGTACGCCGATTTTACACTATGGAACATGCCGTGTGTATGATAGAGCGGTTGGTGTCGTGTTGGTGTTTATCGTGTTTCTGAGTTAAGGATGCTATAAGTGTGTTGTAACATGTTGGTGATCGATTAGGACAGAAAGCGGTTAGAGAGGAAATCGAAGGAAGACGTTTGGCAAACACCGGGACAGTGCCCTATAGACTAGATACCTTAAAGAATAACCCGGGAATAAACGCGTCACTGGACGGCTCTCGCTGTGGACGAACACAAATAAACGGTAATTGTAACACGCTAAATAATAGAACAATATAAATTTAGATGTCAACTAGATCGAAGGCTCGACGCACCGTGTCGAATGCATGCCATTACGAGCTAACTATCGGCATGCGATGAAATAATGACGGGAACAATATTATCTACTCTGGTGCAACAAATTATATATTACAAATTGAGAGATTCCACTCTCATCCTGTGCGCTAATTGGCTCATATTATATAATAAATGACAACATGAATATGCACACAAATAATCCAGTTAGTGTCGGTAATTAATTACCCAATTTTCGATAAGGAAGCAATCAGCTACTGGATTATATCACATGTTTTATTGCGCATGCACAGTGACTAAAACTAAGACGGCGTTGCATTTCTAGCCTACGCTTATGCATGGAAAATAGTAGAAGTTGCTCTTTTACGCTCGTGGTGTGCTAAATGGATCGAGCGATTTCCAAACGTAATGAAGCAATCTGAAAGATGAAACACCCTTTTGACATAGCCAGTTCGAGGTTTCGAACCCAGGTATTATAGATCTGTGGCCAACCGCGCTACCAATTAGGGCATGGAGGCGCCCTTTAAGCATGAACAGTGTTTTTTTTTATGATAACGACTGATATGACAACAACAACAACAACAACAACAATAAACAAAACTAAGAAAAAACATCAGGTTTATTTGTTGTGTTTTAGTTTCTTTTGAAGCCTAATAGCTAAATAATGCGACACAATATTCACACAGGAAACAGCCTGCTCGCACCTAAGATCATGCCACGAACAACACAGGCATACATAAACAAACATCCCCCACCCCCGCAGGCACATCCGTAGACAAAAAAATACGTTGGCACATTAACGAACACGTTCGCCATTTGGTAGGAATTATATATTAACCGTATCCTTAAAGGTATTTAATCGTTTATCTAGAGATAACCAGACCATGTGGCGAGGCTGTTATCTATTATATCAACACAGATATAGAAATGGCAGCATAATACACAAATGCTATCTAACTTCTAAAGCCAGAGCAGTATAGATTATAATATATATATATATATATATATATATATATATATATATGAACATCTACATATATCGCCGCTGTCGGGCCCTATCTATGTTTATAATCCAGCCTTGCTTTTGGCTCAGCCAATATACCTTAATGAACGTCTTTCTTTTCGCTACCTCATAATCCAGAACGGCCTCGGATCCAGGACTGATCATATCCCGACACCATCTGATTCCATATTTAATCGACTTGATCGTTGGAAAAAGATTGAACGGTACCGGTAGCGTACTGCCCTCGTCGATATAGTTCATCCAGAGTCTCGTCCTGGCAAACTTCCATTCAACATCACAGTCTCCCTATAACACAGATATATATATATATATATATATATATATATATGATAATATAAAATGTACATTTTTAGTTTTCTCATTTTACCATTTTTACCGAACTGTGCCTGTAATTATGAACGAACATCAAACTTACATTATAATTAGTATTGTTATTATCATGATTATTATTATTATTATTCGCGAAGCTTAGACAATATTCGTTTATTTAGTATATCGGGCCTAGCGCTGTAGGTAAGATAATCATTATGCAATACAATCGTTCCCTCAAAATCGTTCACTTAATAATTCACTCAATTATTCACTCATCAACCTGTCCTTGTCACCGATACAACAGGCGCTGAACGAAAGAAGAGAGTGAGTGCTTTTGCTTAACGCTTAGGCTAATCTGATTTAATTAGCGAATGAAACATCACTCAAGCGTACGTAACACCTGGCTATCACGACTGAAAAGTATACAGCTACCAACCGTACCACGGAAAGAATGAAAACTGGACACAAAAATACGTTGTATAATGTATAAACATTCGTCAATAAGTTGCGGATCTTTAGAGATTATGGAAAGTGACATCGGGTAATGACAAAGGCACCAAGAGATTTAATGCGATCTTTGTAGTCAAGGTCATACTGACGATAAAAACAACGTAATTTCTTCATTTTATGGCGACTACGGTAGATGAAATCCGTCATAAGGATGCAATCAAAAGATGATGCATGAGGACCTGTCATCAGATATAAGGTGGAGCAGAACACGCACAGACACACGTACACTTAGACACAATATATATATATATATATATATATATATATATATGAAACAACTTATACTTGTTGCCTAAACAGCTATTGTCCATACCATGACCATATCCAGGAACCGAAAGAGAAATAGAAGTGTAATATTGTTAAAAGCTGAAAACTTAACTGCTTCAAGGTTGCCTTTTCTTCAAATAACATCAATTATTTAGTAATGTTCGCCAAGGCTTAGGTACATCACATCGATAGTCAAACTGAATACCTCGTTTAAATTGTTTCTTCTCTACGTAACTTTTATAAAAGCGCCATTATCATCATCATCATCATTCTATTGTTATCATCGCCACATTGTGTAATATCTTAAACCGTCCAATTATAGCCAGGCCACAATCACGCCCATCCCAATCAGGGGTCCCACAGGTGACGCTAATAGAAACGTTTCACTGTACAGTGAAAGCCGATTTAATCTCGCGTGAGGGAGACTCGTACTTATGCCATAATATGAGTGCACTTAGCATTTATACGGCACCAAGGTGAGAGGTCTACCGTGTGTTTCCTTTTATCTACGATTCTCTCGGCGATTTTAATGGCCTCGCTGTGGATTGAGGATTGTCTCCCATTAGTCACCAAGTACCATCTAATCATCTGACCTGCCGCTGATTTCAAAGCCAGTCTTGTGCCGCCCGTTTACTGGTAGGTGTACACCTGCGTACACTTACGTACGCGTGAATGATTTCTACCCTACTTATGCGGAAATGAGAATGTTAAATATTGTTATCTGACTGCCATTGTTATGCCTTGATGTTATGCCTGCATTGTTATGCTGGAGTTTAAATAAACCATTTAATAGTTGAGGGTTAGCTGGTTCGGGATTTATTCTCCGTGCTAGAGGCATGACGCTGCCAGTCAACGGTAACACCTCGAACGTTTGGAGAAGATTTGTTTACAATAATCCCATCGCAAATCACTGGAGTACAAGTACCACTCGAGATTAAAATGCACCACTGAAGTAGCAACAATTACATGTGTACGTTACTATTTTTGTGTTGTGATTTTATACTTCATAAATAGCACCATTATCTATTGCAAGAGCCTTAATTTTTTATTCGCAAATTTGTAAGTAATCATAATCATTCTATATATATATATATATATATATATATATTATCGTTTTACATCTTTTTTATCAATTACTGTTCACATATTTTCATCCTTTTGCATATCTAATGTTTTAACTTAAATATCTATTTAAATATTTAGAAAAGTTATTTATAAATAATCGGGTTTTGATTAATATCATTTAAACACAACTTACACAATTAGGTAAGCTATGAGCTGATTTGTAACTATTCTCAATAATGTCTCGTAACTTTAGTAAATATTACTGCATTACGATGAACATTTGTGCATTTGCTTGGAATGTTACAGCCTTTAGTTGATCAAGTCGACGATGTTATTTCGAGTAAGTTGTTTTGTGCTCTCTCTCTCTCTCACACACACACACACACACACACACACACACACACACACACACACACACACACACACACACACACACACAACAACAACAACATGACTGGGTATATATACTCTATCATTGTTCAATAATCAAGAGATAGGTCATAGATACTACGAGTCTATTATTTTTGGTAATTAATTCCCAACAACTTACCCTGAAGTTGTCACGTAATAAATATGTTAATGCTACCTCACCGGACACTAGCGAAACATGACTACATATGGGTTAGAATACAATAATTATATATATATATATATATATATATAGAGAGAAGAGAGAGAGAGAGAGAGAGAGAGAGAGAGAGGGGGGGCGTAGAGGAGAGAATGACATATATTTAAAAATACCAAACACAGAGGCACACGTACCTGTATATCTTCAAATGAATGACTCATCATGGCGATGAGCATGTTAACGAGTACGATTATGATTGCGACGTGATAGGTGGCGAAGAGGAACAAGCCGACCCCCTCCACGATCGAAGTAGCGTGTTTACCTCCGGGAAACGTGTACGTGTTCCGTGGATCACCGGAGCCGACACTCGGTGCCTTATTGGGGTACTTGATCTCGACGCTGTTCACCGACACCAAGCCGAACATCGACCAGAACAAACTGTACAACGTCAGAGGCAAGCTGAAAGACGGCGAAAACGAAACAGTCGCATAACAGTATCGCGACGGAGGTAGTTATTGTTAAATATTGCCATAAACGTTGTCATATTTAAAGCTTAACAAATGAACAGTTATGCTAATTACAAACACGTTTACGTGCTGTTCAATTCAGTTCGGCAGTTCGGCCTAAATAACACTATTATATATATATATATATATATATATATATATTTTATGCTAGCCGGGTTGTCTTAAAGCCCGATTTATAATGGCTGGTTTATGACCAGTTGTCTCTACCCTTGAAATGCCTCCGAAGCGTGTACTATTTTATCTGTTCCATTTTCGTCCTTGATAATGTAGGTTTGCGTGCCGTAATACCAGTAGAGGTTGTGTAGTCCGACCATGAACGCGAACAACACCTGGAACGTGACCGTATATGACAAATGTTCACATTTGGTGCTTGATGCATGTGATTATAGGTGTAAGGCATATGTTTACATTATATATATATATATATATATATATATATATATATATATATATATATATATGGTAAGCATTAACTCAGGACAAAGAAAAACAGCTATTTAAAATTCAGTGGGCTTTGTCCTGGGTTTATATATATATATATATATATATATGGATACGTACATGCAATTATTAAAATGTAAATACAGCTTTACATAAAGTGTTAATTGTACTATTTGTAAATATTAATAAGTTTGTATTTGGATATTAAATCCCTGATATATATATATATATATATATATATATATGACATAAAGGTTACATCAGGTGCTTGTACATCTATACTTAAACGATATATGTTGACACTAGGTGCCTGGTTTTGTGAAATATACGGTGTATGTAAGCAACATACACCGTATCGCTTGAGTGATCAATAGGAACTATTATTTGACAATCGAAATTCATTTAGTCAAATTACTACCGTAATGGTCTACTCGGGTGCGTATGTCTGACTGTGTCTGTGTGCGGTGTACTCGTATCTGTATTGTCGGCGCGTACGTGTAGGTAAGCGTGTGTACGCGTCGAAGCAGCGTACCAGATAGGATGTTGATGAGTATATGTGCTCGTCGTTATACGAACCAAAGTAAAGACGACCAGGAACCTCGTGATGTCTCCCAACATACGACCGAGTGAGATCTGGAGAGGACCGAGTACCTCAAACGCTGGCATCAGGTAGGTAGTTCTGGCGATGCTCAGTACATTCGCCACGGCAAATAGTACATCGGATACGATCTCTGGATCATCGGGCATCCAGTGGAACCGTGCTGTGTGCATAGAAATCCTAGGGCTAATATCACACTTCAAATGTAATGTGTGTGTGTGTTCACGCGTGCGTACACGCGTGTATGTGCGTGCATGCTTATAATATATATATATATATATATATATATATATATATATATATATATGAGCTAGAATATTAAATACGTGCAACTAATAAATACGTGTAATTAAATACGTGCAAGTAATTTATATGTGACCTACATATATAAAACATGTAACATACTAGTGACATATGTAAACAAGTTGTTTTGGATGTAAAAGATCGAATGAGTTACTTCATCATTAAGCTGTTATGTACCAGAGGTGTATCATTAGAAGGTAAGTGGTAGAGCTAACTCTAAAGTGAATTAGACTGGAAAGTGAACTAGAGTGATATATGTTCACCGGGGCCAATTAGCGTCGCTTTGATGGCAGAAACGTGCAGCCTGTTAGACGTCTACAATTTGTGTCTAACCAGAAAGAATTACTGCAGCGGAGGCGGTGGAAATTGCCAAACAATCAACAGCAGCGCATTAAGAATCGATAACCAGAATGGAAAGCTGGACATTAACTCAGAACACTTGGTAAATAAGGAATTAGACGCACACAGTCATACGCGCACGTGCGCGCACGCACATGCACACACACACATACGCACACACACAGAGTTTTTTTCTCTCTCACACAGACACACCAAACAAAAAGCTTCAAAGGATAAATGCATTTAGACTAACACACATCACGAATACAAAACCTGAATCTCGTACTCTTTTTGAATAAAGATCTACACATTATGTAGACCATCTATCAATCATAGGTTTTATTAATAAAATATTTGACAGTCAATTTATAACTCGTAAAATAGACATTCGCATGACCTGAGGACAACCTAATCCACCCCAAAACAACAACGACAGGTAAACATCTTTGAGCTTTATGAACCAATAACTACACACCCACATACTTCAACAATTAAGAACTGGACACTAATATGACTTACGGATACAAATTCAAACACATTTCGGCTGTACACAATTAGACATTTACACGCTGTAGAAGTACCACCATAATTTGTGAATCACGAATGAGACACTCGTCTTTTTTATGAAAATAATACTGAACTTAGACACACTTCTTGAATTACTAACTTTAGACTCTTCCATGCTTAATAAATATTAACAAATGTTATCTATCGGGAACTAGTAAGTAATATGTTCCTTGAATAGAACATTAGACAGACCAATTGTGACTCGCATATTAGACTTGTGGACCAATGACTAGATAATGACTTACTTTATGAAACCAGAACTAGATCAAGAACTTAACATCAACAAGCTCTCTGAAGCAAGGTTTCCCGTTCCATGAAAAACACTAGATCTTGACATGGAACATGAATCACGAATTAAGGCACCTGTCTTTTGAATTATGAACTATGTACTAACTCACTTACGTAATTAATAACTAGACATGCGCATGATCTATGCATAAAAATAGAGACGAATATAGTCTAATAAAGAACTAGACAGTCACCCGAACCGTGAATAAATCATAAAATGCTTTAAGAATGTAGAACCTGACGTTGTTTTGTTTTATGAGGATGTCTAGTCGCCTCAAGGATTTGCGTCTCGAGAACACAATCACCCAGGAATCATGAATTGGATACCAACAAACTTTATCAGAACTATACACTCGGGTGCTGATGAATCAAGAACTAAACCCTAACGCAGCCTATCAATTCAGAACTAGACGACGAACAGACGATTTCGGGTCACGAACTAGGGACCAAACACACTTCGTCAAGTAGACTTAATCTCGCCCTATCAGTTAAGAACTAGATAGGAAATACGCTGCACCGATCAAGACTTAGACGTCTAGACGCTCTCTCGGTCAAGAACTACACGCCGAACACGCCTCATCGGACACGAACTAGACGCCAAAGGCACTCAATCGATAAAGAAATAGCAACCAAAGAACGCGTCGTAAATCAGTCACTAGATACCATACACAGTTCATCGATCCTAGACGAGACACCTAGCACCGGTCATCGATCGGTGACCAGACACCTAGCGTCATTCATCAACCAACAACTAGACACTCACATGCTTGCATGAAGTAGCTGTGGATCGGCGACGTCCGGTCGTCGAAGATTTCCACCCGGAGCCTCTCGTACATGGAGTAGTTCCGCTTGAGGAGATGCTCTCTGGCTCGGTGGAGTCCGTCGTAGTGATTGTCGGCCTCTTTGATCCAGTGATCGACGAGGAAGCGGAGCGTGTACGAGGCCATGTAGAGAGATAGCACGGTGAAGTCGATCCAGTTATAATTGTCTAGGAAGTAAACCCGTATTCCCGAGCTGTGCATCTGCTTACACTCCATCCACAAGAGACCTGAAGACGAGTTCGAGATCGGTTTTGGTTATCCGGATATTGCGAGTCTGTGATCGGCGTGATAATGCGCGCGCGCAAGCACGCACGCATGTTCACACAAGGACGCGCATGCATAGATGTCCGTGCGAACGCAGACGCATAGAAGAAAAAGAAGATGACGATGATTGATGTTTTACGGCCACTTTTGTACACACGGTAGGCTAAATGGGCCGAGCGACCTCCAAAGGCAATGAAGCGAAGTCAAAAATGAAACACCCTTCAGATATACCAACGCCGAGATTCGAGCTCAGGTGGTAGTGATCCGTGGTCCAACGCGCTACCAACTCGGCCACGAAGCCGCATAGAAGTATTTTAAGCAAACGTTTCGGGTGAAGTAGACTTATTTTTATTTGTTATTTGGTTAGGATATCGTTTCTCTCACCATTATCACCTTCACCCCCCCCCCCATCAACAAAACATGAACAGTTTATTTATTTATTTATAGGTTTAAACAGATGAGCTTATTTAAGGACTTTCACTTATAGTTCAGGCTTCGCGGATTAACTTCTTCGCCGTCAATTACAGTCACATAAATGGCAATAATCCACTTCGATCCACAAAAAATATATTTGCATCTAACACCAAATAGTGAGTTATGGCTGAATCAATTAGGACATAGGTGATAGATTAGTAGGAGGTTGTTGTTGGTTTCTAACCGAGAATTCAAGGTTTTTACCATCTTATCCACTAGCCTGACTAGGGCATGGTAATATCAATTTCGTATTTAACGGAAAATGTGCACCATAAATAAGGCATTTTTGTGGTTATTTGGCCAGAGAGAGTGTCACCTTTGAAAGGCTAAAATGTTTCTGAGCAAATAAACTATTGACTTCGCAATCGTCACGATATTGTTTTGTAAGATAAAGGACCGAAAGCCAGTTTTGAAAATTTCATCACAAGACGTAATGTTCTTCTGGCGTCAGCAAAATTATGTCTGCTGATCCAGGAAGTGAGAGGATGCTGCGATGAAGGTCAGCTGTCACTCGGTATCGTCTAGCAATAGTTGTCAGGTGTTGTCGTTTTATTGTCCCCTACCTGTGCCATCTCATCCGCAGTAATCAAAGCTTAACTGAATTAGACACGCGAACACGTCGGCAATATTTGTAGTTAGTGTCTATCATATTGTCTCCAAGCACGACAATTTTACTTATAGATCGAACATGGAGATGGGCTAACCTGGGACACGCCAACGCCGACTAATTTTGGGTTAGGATGGCGCAGGCGGAATGCGCCGACCTCGAAAACGAATGCCCGATGAATCGAATCTCTGATTGTTTGCCGGCAAGAATCTCTACGATGGTGTGCAACACTAGAGAACTCTTACTCTCTTATGGTTGTCATTTGAGACCGTTTTCCATTCATGTTTAATTATTTATTCTAAATTATCCAGTCTATAAAACTAGTTTGTTTAAAATATGCTGCGTATTGTCAATGATGACACGCTTATTTTCCTATCAGAGTGAAACAGTTCGGAATAACTTATTCGTATTACTAGTACTAGTACTACTTCCTTTAAATCGAATATGCACCAAAATCGAAGAAGCCATTTACCTTATAATAAAAGTGTAACTGTCTATAAAAGGAAAATTATTCATATTATACTTTTTAAAAGAAATTAATAAAATATGAGGCCTGAAATTATTTTACTTTTGATTTATATTCTAAATTGTTCCTTTCCTTCTTTGTTTGTGTTAGAGACGATCAGTTATATAAACAAATATAATTGGAATTAATTAACATATATTTATCTCATTAATAACAGATGTCTTTTAAGAAATGGATTTTGGGCGCTGCAGACATTTTTCTAGCTTCGATCGTGCGGGAAAACGGAAATGATATATTTGGGGAACATTTCAGCGAACAAGGAATCCTCTAATCCGGGACACTTACCTAACACCCAAAACATTAGGCATATCTGAACGTTAGTCATTAGAGTATTGGCAGGGCGGAAGTTCACTTTCAGCAAGCTTTCGACCTTCTCCTCGTGCGTCAGGTCTTCGAATCGACCCTCCTTAAGATCCTGGACCTTGATCGGAAACGTTTTGTCCTCCAGCCGGAAGGTGGCAGCAGCGAGCAGTATCAGGAAGCAGACGTGTGAGAGGGTGTGCGTGATGAACTTTGAGGCCGGACATCTGAGGGCGTTACCGATCTGGAGGAGGTGTGGGGGGGAGAGACGGAGAGGGTAAAACGTGCGTCCAATAAATACATGACACAAAAAATACGAACAAGAGTAGCAACAACAACAGCAACAACAAGAAAATAACAACTACCACTACAGAAGAAAAACCAAACCCAACAGATATCGGAATGCGAAGACGTTTCTCTTATGAGCTACGTGACGCCGCATGCAACCCGCCATTTATCGGCTTGTCGGCGGACGAGCCGACTTCCGGTAGTTCACCGGACGTTGAGCTTTAATTCCGACATGAAATGCGATACCACGCCGGCCTCGTTTAGACGCCAGCCGAGATCCGCTAATATCGTCACCGTTAAACTAATTACCGAAATCTCGTATCGAGAACACTTAATCTCGTTAGTCGACGTTCGCCTCGGAATGAGATCGGCCCTTCGTAGGCGATCTCTCGGACCGGAAGCCGCGTGGTGGGCCATCCCGATCGACAGCAGGCCGCTGTCGGGCCGACATATAGGCCCAGTAAACAATAGCCCGCCCCCACCCCGTCACCCAGAAGGACAAAGGACCTGACCGGCCTCTTTCGTCGCATTCGGGGAGAGTTCGCCTCCCGGAAGTGGCCCATCGATTGCGAAGGCGATATATCGCGATGGTTAGGAAGCATTTCGGGAATTATCGGCGATACAGGGAGAAGACGATCGACGAGCTGTGGGATTCGTCTTTGATCGGGATCAGATCCTTGACCTGGTCCGCCACCCACTGCACCCGCCCATGGCTTTCACCCACCCCACCCAGCCTCGCCGCCGTACGCTCGGCGTGACTGACCTTAGAATTTGGAGATATGATGTATATCAAACAAACGAAGGGCACAAAGGGTATGATAAATATCCACATCAGCATCTTCTTCCAGAGATCCAGAGACTGCATGAATCCCATCTCCGGGCCGAACCATATCGTCGTCAGGTGTTGCTGACAATTGGGATGTGCCACAAACTGGAATGGAACAAATAAAGAAACACCGCTAATTAGCGTATATGATATCGATCGTAAGTCATCACTAGCTACCACTACCCGCGCTACCCGCTACTGGGCTTAATATCACATCGCGTCCACTACCTCGTCATACAGTCTATTGACGTAACATATTATCGACCACAATGACATATTATCTAATACCGGGAGATACGGTCCACTACCTGGACCTCTATACTACGCATCTCCCGCCTGATTCAACCGCCGTTTCACTACTATTTATCTCATGGACGATAGGGCAGATTAGTGGATAGACCACTGCGCTGGCCGTCCCGAAGATTAAGGTTAGAAGTGCCGGGATATCGTCTAGGTGAGATGTTTCTCGAAGAGGTCATCTCTTGGGCTCGGTGTCCTAGCTGTGATCAAAGCCAACACCACTCATACCATCTACGGCATGATTTCTCAGCTTCCTTCTACCAACGTCTCTACTTTGTCTTTCTCCGGCTAGATTCTATACTTTACTGCTTCTTCCACTCTTCTTGCCCTCATCCATACTACTGGCGATTCTATTAGAAAGACGGACGGACGGACGGACGGACGGACGGACTTTATCATTTTCGCTGTAATTACGGCGACGATTCTAAACATTCTAGACCAACCTTCTTCTCTTCGTATTCCATCGCCATCTTTAATCTGGCCAGCGGATCTCGACTTCCGTTGCCTTCTGCGCAGTCGCTGAGTACGGCTTCCACTTCCTGTGTACCGCGACACAGGTCCATCAACTCACAGGCGAATTCCATGCATTGTTCGACCAGTTTGAGGTACTCACTCTGTACAAAGATAAAAGTCGACTTATATATATATATATATATATATATATATATATATATATATATATATACTGTATATATTTATATTAAACATATTATTAAAACAAACGATCACATGTCTCCCAATCAGCAAGATGATCATAATTATCTCACAATTGAACATGGATGGAAATTGGGGTCATGGGGAAATCAGTTTTGTGAAAACGAAAACACAAATGAGTTTATTTATTTTTTAATCTAAGACACTTTTATAATCGCTATACGCTTCACCGCAAACAAAAACCCCGAAATGCCCCACCACCAACAAGTGACCTCTGACGAGTGGGGATGGGGGTCGGGTTCTAAAATAATGTTTAAGTATGCGTGACGACATCTATCATGAGGATGCGTTCTATTTACGTCCGCCATTTTTGCATCAGCGATACATCATTTAATTGACAGACGCTCAGACGGTGACGGATATCTCGAGCCGAATACTTGCCACGCGCCGTGATCGGAGATTCGTTTTGCTGACGCAATCGCTCGAAACTCGTCCGGCGCCACATGCGCGTAGGCGTTCGTCCGGCATTGTAGCTGGGCGAAACCCCCTAGCCCACGAGCTGGATGTCCTACGGTGTGGATGTTGACAAATAGTAGCGATGACCTATCGATGGCGAGCCGTTCGATGGCGCATGCGCAATCGGCGAACCGTCAATAAGTGTACGCGATGTTGACGACGAGAAGGCGACGACGAGTTGACTTATAATGGGAACATGGATGACGGGTTTTGTGTCCGGTTTATATGTTGGTTAAGGAAACATCCACAAAACAGGTTATTGGTGGCTGGGTGGTTCAGTGAGTGAGTAAGTAGTTGAGTGAGCGAGTGAGTGAGTGGTTGAGTGAGTGGTTGAGTGGTTGAGTGAGTGAGTGAGTGGTTGAATAAGTGAGTGAGTGACTGGGTGAGTGACCGACCGACCGACCGACCGACCGAGTGAGTGAGTGAGTGAGTGAGTGAGTGAGTGAGTGAGTGAGTGAGTGAGTGAGTGAGTGAGTGAGTGAGTGAGTGAGTGAGTGAGTGAGTGAGTGAGTGAGTGAGTGAGTGAGTGAGTGAGTGAGTGAGTGAGTGAGTGAGTGAGTGAGTGGTGAGTGAGTGAGTGAGTGAGTGAGTGAGTGAGTGAGTGAGTGAGTGAGTGAGTGAGTGAGTGAGTGATAGCACTATTTTAGTCGTCTCTAATTATGTGCAAATAACTGCATCGGATTTATTATAGAATCCCAATTTAAATAAACTGTTACCTTATCCTCAGACGACTGTACCTGGCCCACCTGATATCAACCTGTACAAGCAAGAAATAATGACGGCTACTGGCGAGTATTAGCTGTCAGGTAAAGATAGTTGTGGCTGAATTGATCCGCTTAAAGATGGGGTGTTTTCTACTGACGACGACAATAGTAGGTTGGTGCGAGAGACAAGGAAGATGGGTAGAAGAAGGAGCGATGGTGTCGGCGAACACAAATGACAAACAAATGATATATTTTACTTTTTTTCTGTGACTGATACATAAGAGACACGGGACATCCTCCTCGGGCAGTTGGTAAACTATTGCACTGAATACCGTAGGGATGAATACTAATGGTACAGTTGTCATCCATCATCGAAAAACTTTTATCTAGGCATGTCATTAATCAGTCACTTATTCCCGATAATAACAGCAGCAGAAACTGAACAATAGGTTATAGCTATCTAACAGACGAATTAAAACAAAAATAAATCGTAATCAATTTATTATTTAATTTTATTATTAATAAAGTTCGATTTTAGTTGTCTGCCGTGTACGTGTATGAGAGAGAGAGAGAGAGAGAGAGAGAGAGACAGAGAGAGAGAGAGCGAATCAGATAGATAGATAGATAGATAGAATGAGTGTGTGTAATAGAGAGGAAGAGAAAAGGAGTGTGTGCGTGTGTGCGCGCATGCATGTGATAGATAGATAGATAGATAGATAGATAGATAGATAATAGATATATAGAATGAGTGGGTGTGATAGAGAGAAAAAGAAAAAGAGAAAACGAGTGTGTGCGTGTGTGTATGCGCGCGCGTGTGTGTGTGTGATAGAGATATGATAGATAGATAGATAGATAGAGATAAATAGATAGATAGATAGATAGATAGATAGATAGATAGAGAGAGAGAGACAGGATCTGGATGAGATAATTTTCTCCGAAACACTTAAAATCGACTTCGTGTTCACTGGATAGTCGCCCAAATCGAATATTACATCACATCCCGAAACGAATCAAGTAATAAAGCACCATAACAAAAAAAAAAAACAATAAGAAAACATCTTACAGGGAAATGACTTGAAAGAGCAGTCATAACACGGACTGGTTGCCAGGAGACAAGTAGCTCTATAAAATACAGCATAGCCGCGAACGAAACACCACAAGCACAGACACGAAATGGAGAAAATTCCGTCCGAAAACGTCGAAAAGTCGGAGGCAGACAGCCGTGGATGACAACCGTCGGATGTGACTTCGATGTTTACCGGGTGAGCGGATAGGAAAATAACTACAGACTGATCTATTGCTGGAATACAGAACTCGAGAACTCTGACGGCAGCCATTAGAATCGAGTGCTGATGTCAACAAACCGAACACACACACGCATACACACACACACACACACGGCTCGTTCGGACTGGATGAGGCCCTTACATGTCTGCGGCTGGTATTTTTCGTCTGGCGAACATTAACCCGATTGGGAATGGATAACGGGGCCGTGATGGCTTAACCAAACAGAATCGACGGATGCCCCCCCCCCCTCTCTAGCTCTAGTTGTAATAGTCGTTGTAGTATAAATAGACGGACGTCGTTTCACATAAACGATTGCGACTTCCATTTGTGTGGGAATGAAATATCCGCTAGCTCGACGCGCGGGTCTGATTACGACGGCCTTCAACACCGATTCGCCTATTGGCCCAATAAGTAGGTCATTGTCGGTACTGACCTGTGATTGGACGTTTGGTTTCTAGTGGTGAATAGCCTGTTAATTAATATACAAGGGACAAGAACCCATGCGAACTTATTTTTCTTCCACAGATACCTATATAACAATTTTTCTTCATTTTGTATGCACATTTAACTCTCGATTATCTGGATTGCTCGTGGAAGGCCACATCCTTGACGATCCACAACCTCGAGTTTATTATAAGAGGATCTTTTTTTTGCAAATCATTATCTTTTACTACATAGATAAATGTAAACAAATATGTACAATGTCGTTAGTCACAAATGTAGTTATTTTGTCAGAGTAAAAAGGTATTGCATATATATATATATATATATATATATATATATATATAAAGAGAGAGAGAGAGAGAGAGAGAGAGTGTGTGTGTGTGTGTGTCTGTCTATGTCTCTCTCTCTCTCTCTCTCTCTCTCTCTCTGTGTGTGTGTGTGTCTGTGTGTGTGTGCGCGCGCGCGTGTGTGGGTATCTAGTCAAATATGTACCATGAAGCAAATGCTTCTTGTAATTTCTCCGAATAAGATGTGACAAATTTGCTAACAATTGTTTTTTTCTTTCTTTGGTTCGTGAACGTGACACATTCTTCGTACGGAGATAACTCCAGGTAGATGATCGTCTAGCCCCTAGCTCACTGTAATACGTTCTACTTCCGTCGCCTACCAACATTACTCCACATGCTATTCAGACATTCATAAATCCCTTATCTTCACACACGTCTTAGTTTGTTAGCTGGGATTACAACAGACTCCCCCCCCCTGGCCAGCCTTCTAGACAGAATTATTATGGCCATACATTTCGCTGTCTGAGCATCATATTTACAGATTAAACGTGATACAAGTCTAGCCAAGGCTGGGTTCGTACACCATCATTTACCCAACCAGATGTAATCAAGTAACAGATTAGATGGTTCAGGCAAACGCCAAGGCGTAAAATAGTTCGGTTATTATTCGCCGGTAGATTTGAATTGGCCAATCAGAGTCCAGCTAATTGGTACTCAGTAAAGTCAGTTCTGAAATGTTGCCTACATTACGCAAGTCATTATTTTCTCACAGCCTAATCAGATGTCGATGATGCTTAAAATAAATCCGCTAAATATCTACTCTTGATAATCGTTATTATGGTAGATAATTGTCACCGAAAATCGTTTCACCAAATAGTTATACCCTTAAGACGACACACCCTCTCTCTCTCTCTCTCTCTCTATATATATATATATATATATATATATATATATATATATATATATATATATATAAAATATTTAAATAATTTTATTTAACAAATATTTCTCCATAGCAAAATATATCGGCCACGTCCTTTAGTGGCGACTCCTTCATAATCTTTCCATCTTTAAAGAGGGTCATTGCTTATTAAAACTCCGACAATCCTCTCACATCTGAAGAACACTTCCCCAGGATGATCATTCCATATGTCTCCAGCTTCCCGTCCTCCCCCGCCCTCTCTCATAGCCTATGTTGTCTTCCTGTTTCCCCGTTTCAGACCATTCCCCTATTACGACCAACAAGCCCCATCTTCGATGGCTGCTCTTATTAAGCCGGTTCCACTTGATACATTCGCCAGCTCTATATATTGACATAAACCAGACGTCTACAGAGTACTAACACAACATGAAAATAAATATAAACAAAAGTTCTCTTTCTCAATATCATTCTGTAAGTAACCAATTAACTATAAGGATAATGTGTGGTTGGGCAAAAGTTGTCTTACAGTCCAAATCTAGGACCGTTGCTATAGGGATATTATTATCTTTCTCCCGATGGTGATGATGATGATGATGATGATGATGATGCTCATGATGATGATTATGAATAGGAGAAGGAGCAAGGATACCAAATGTCACTATAGCTACAGTCTAGTTCGATTATAGAACAATTTTAGACTACCTCATTTTCATCGCAGTTATTTGGTGTCATCATCATCATCATCATCATCATCATCATCATCGTCATCATCATCGTCATCATCATCATCGTCATCATCATCATCATCATTATCATTATCATCAAACCTGTATATTTTTATATATTAGTTAGATCAAGGATCTGACTTGTTTGACCATAACACTGTTACATGGACCTGTAAATCTGACGATAACATGAATTACTCTGAGGGGGAGTGTTCTCTTATTAATCGCCACTTGTACACATATAATCCACGATGATCCATCATCCCCCTTCTCCGGATTAGCGGTTTATGGCTTCCTTCTCCTGGATCTTATACGAGACGACTAAAAGAGTGCGGTTAAAAAATACTTAGTTTGTTAATATGTTGCTGAAGTAAACTCACTCACTCACTCACTCACTCACTCACTCACTCACTCACTCACTCACTCACTCACTCACTCACTCACTCACTCACTCACTCACTCACTCACTCACTCACTCACTCACTCACTCACTCACTCACTCACTCACTCGACCACCGAGTTAAATATTAGTATCTTCCTTTTGATCAGAATTTATTAACATATAGTCTATGTCTTCGACCTGGACGTATTTTTATTATGACTTTATGCAAATTAGGTAATTGGTTCGCGTACGTCAAATCTACGTTTTATAATGTACGACAAAGACTCTTTATATGTTACTTAAGCCACACGACAGTCTAAAGTTGTTTCCAATAATGTGTTTAAAATATAGATAATAGAATGACACTTTGAGAGTATTTGGCTAAGTGACGTCACCTTCGGCGAAGGTCGTATTTGTTCGTTGAAGCTCGTGAATAAGTAAATCGTCGGTAAGAGGATTATCTAGCCAGGAATATTAATTGACAGCCCTTGCTTATTTTGATGGGGAATTTGATACCCGAACACATTGATTATTGTAGATAAAGCCCAATATAGGACATAACAAAACCTATATTAGGCACAGGGAAATCACAAGAATCGCTCTCCATAGTCTTTTAATGGAGCTCGTTAATAATTCGTAACTATACACTAAGTGTAGCTATATCCCTGCCGGTTGTTAATGGTTCTGTAAAGCTGTGTCGTGCTTCATATCCCACAACAAAGATTGTTATACAATCTCCTTGATGGCTAGGATATGGCAACTGGTGATCATTTCAACAAGAACAAAGAACAAGGACTACTGTGGGAAGAAACCTTGGCTAGCCTCCTGGGCATTTCGCCCCACATCATTTTGCTCTCTCGGGTTTTGGAGATATGGACCTAACTTTGTTTGGAAACTTCGTCCCGCTCGGCAGCTGGTTGGGTTTCCATTGAAAGCATACAACTTAGACTTGAGTATATTGTAGTGAACACTGGTATGACCTTGAAATACATACAAATAAATATACTTTAGAAATGAATATTTTATTGTATTTGTGATACTTTATTTTATATGCTCATTTATATATGGCGGTACTGATTTTAAGTTTTATATATATATATATATATATATATATATATATATATATATATATATATATATATTCTGACAACTGTGAAGATTTTATACACACACAAGCACACAAACAGAACTATGCGCGGACACACATACATACACATACAAGCACGCACGCGCACACGCGCGCGCGCGCACACACACACATATAAATACTGTAGAGGAACGTTATAAATATAAATCATTTTATACAACTATATCCTGATTTGATAAATATGAACGATTTGTTAGTCACTTTAACTTCAAGTTTATTTATATTGCTATTGTAATGGTTCAGCAAATCCACTCTATCCGTCAAAGTTTAGGGCAGATCCGGTCAGGGTTAATTATAATATCCAGATCCATTAGGTGGAGTTTCCGTACAGGATCTAGGCGGAGTCTTATTAGACTGCGGCGGATAAATAAAACATATGCTCATATATCCGGCTAATATCGCCAAATGTTAGACATTAATTGGTCTATAAGTTGGTTTCTGCTGCGTGTTAAGATGAAATTAAAGCAAAGCAAAGACTTATTATCATAATGAACATCATAGGAAGAATCCTCTTAGACCGGGGGACAACGTGTCCAAAACAGCAACGGGGCGAAGTTTCTAAGACCAGGATCAAAACATCAGGATCAAATATACTTTTGGCAAAGCCTACTTTATCCCCGAAACGACGATCGTTATCAGCATGGAAATGATATGAGAACATACGCTGACTTCATGATTAACAATCACGAAGGGAACGTCACTTATGTAATTTGTGCAATAATCATCTAATAATTAACTTCTCTTGGTGATCCAGATCTGTCTCATGTGATCATTAATCAAAATGGGTCTTGTCAATCCTTATACGACTATTCCGATCCTGGTTATACAGTATAATCTCATTGAAATCTAGATGTTGCTAATTTGCGGCTACTTTTATGGTGCTCAGGGTAATCTAAATGAGGCCCAGTGACGTCCAAAGGTAGTGAAGCGAAGTGAAAGATGAACCATCTCTCATACGTAGGTCGATTGGGATTTGCGCTGCGGTGCTAGAGCTACCTACTAGACTGTGTAGACGTCCTGTATAATCTCATGGAAAGGACATGATAACTTGGCTAGTACCACTTCTCGCCTTTGTACTCGTTGATACAATATACGCCTTCAGTAGGTCAACAGGGCCCCTCCGTGGTCTAGCGGTAGCGTGCTGGACCACAGATCACTACCACCCGTGTTCGAATCCCGGCGTGGGCATATCTGAAGGTTGTTTCATCTTTCGCCGACAATGGCGAATCTATAAGCTGGTGACATATCCGTCTCACAGCTATGAATGGTTCGCATTTGCCACCATCCATAACCTAGGTGTAAATGGCTCAGTGCAGAACTGGTGCTAGAAACGGAGAAATCTTGGTTTCAAACTCGCCAATTGACTAGTTGCCTATCAAATTCACTGCTGCTTAGAGCGGAATTACTGGCTTTAGACTTTCCTCCTCCCCATCAGTGGCGCTTCAGTATAACACTAGTTCTCTGGCATTCTAATAAAATTAGTTTCCATAAAAATTTCAATATCACGACACAATCCTAGACAAGCGACAGAGATCTATAACCATTGTCTGACGTCAGTAAACCGTCATGGTGTCTGATAATATTCCAGTGAAATAATGCATAACAATTGCTTTTGTGGTCATTTTGCGTATGCATCTCTGAAGAAACTGCCGTGTCATAGAAACCTCGAATTTTAACTTTGGTGCCTTGCTTCATGTGTTTTGTGGTGAGATAAATTCATATCACACTAAACCCATATATATATATATATATATATATATATATATATATATATATATATATATATATACTGCCACTTACTTTGAATTCTTTTTCCACCTGAGCAAGCTTCTTCATTTCCTGCCGTAGTTGAAACGTGGTCATGATGGGATCCGGACTACAAAGGGCCATGTAGGCGGGACTGGCCATGGCCCGGTAGGCGTTGAACCTCGACCTGGATCGCTTCAGCGAGTCGTAGTTCTGCTTCGTGACGCAGTCCGAGCACTGGCAGGAGATCGGGTGCGGCCTGGCGATGGTGTGATTCCTCGCGAGGAACATCTGGATGATCTCGTGGCTGTTGTAGTGAGCGGCCAATATGAGCGGCGTGATGTCCGGCGAGAATTGGCTCTTCTCGTCCGTCCGGAAGAACGGATCCCGGTTCAGTCCGGACCGCCTGATCCGGTCCTCGCCGGCTATGTAGTTAGGATGTTCGATGATCACCTTGACGAGCTTCGTCGAGCCTTTCGTGATGGCGTGCAGCAGGGCCTCTTCGGCGCACTCGAAATTGACCTTGTCCAGCAGCAGCTCGACGCATTCCATGTTCTCGCTGTCGACGGCCAGATGGAGCGCGTTTCTTCCCATATAATCGACGCAGTTGACGTTGAAGCGGGACTCGCAATCCTCCAACGACTGTCGGATGATGGGACCATCTCCCAGAGCGGCGGCGTTCAGGTACACCCGTTCCTCGTCCGTTAGCTGGAAATATAAAGGGAGAGAGAGAGAGGAGAGAGATAAGTGTGAAATTATTGTGAAGGTCAGATCAAGGACAAGTTGTCTGTTTTTTGTGGAGAAATTATGACAACGACTTATCTGTGGTACGTTGATGTACAATCTTCTTGTTTTAGATGGCGCCTCGTGTTACACAATTTGTAACGCATTACGTTCAATGCTTCAATGTCCTGTGACTGGGGGATGTTCTATTGTTCATTGTCTTATTTATATTGTAGAGGCTGAACAAAAGACTCACTCAGTAACTCAGTAACTCACTCACTCACTCACTCACTCACTCACTCATTCACATATTCATTCATTCATTCATTCACACACTTGCCGGTTGTTAATTAGTTGATTGACTACCTGACTATGATCGACCACCTGACCATGATTGACTACCTCACTATGATTAACTACGTGACTATGATTGACTACCTCATTATAATTGACTACCTCACTATGATCGACTATTTAGAGGTTGGTTAGGTTACGTTTATTGTTTAAATAATAAATAATTTTGTTGTTGTTTAGTTCTGTTAGTTTGTTAGTTAATCGTATTTATTAATTCTTTGATTGAGATGATTGGGAGGTTAATCGATCAACTGGGTGATTAAATGATCGATTAATTCAGCAACAGGTTGGACCGTGGATGAGCTGATTGAACAATTTACCGACGACATATACGGAATGACCGACTGACGGACTGACTGACCAACCGGATGACGTACTGACTATTAATTGGCTTATTAATTGAGCTTCTTCTATCCCTCGAAGGTCCCCCACATTATTTAACTATCCTATTATCCTATCCTGCACAATCTAACACACAAAATTAGGTAGAACCCCCCCCCCACATATTCTTTCCAAGATGGCCGCCAATGGTTTTATATAGAGGAAATGTAACAAAAGTTATGATAGACATATATATATAGACGTCGTCCGTTTTTATGGATTATCCTTCCTTTAACGCTCGTAATTCTTTGATAAATCGCCTTAACAAAACGGATAATTGCCCACAGTGGACAAACTGGATCTCGAGCGGCCACTTGGTGAAACACGGGGCCACGTTTTTTGTAATAAACTTAATGGTGGCAATAGGCCACCGGAGAGAGTGGCCAAATGTGTCAGTATTTATCAGAGTTTTCATTTAGAATAAGGACCACTGAGTCGCCGCTTCCGTAAGTCGCGATAATCCCTTTGAGAAAATGGTTACATGCGGATACGGATAACCTAATTTCTGTAAAATCGGGTGGAATTCTAGTGATGTGAATGTCTGCATGTGCGTTTATATATATATATATATATATATATATATATATATGCGTGCGTGCGTGCATCACCATCATCATATTCTCCACCCAAAGTGATATATATATATAAGTAGTTAATAACAATAACAATCGCTAGAGAAGAACTATAATAACTGATAATATTTATTGATATTAAAGACAATATTATGGATCATGGTAGCTCAGATGTTAAGTGGCAGATTAAAATGGGTAGGTTCTCAGCCATAACCCAACAACTGGCTACTATATGAAAGGCATTTATAGAAGGTAGACAAGAGTTTTGTATAACATTTAAATTATAGAGTTTATTCTGAGGTGACCTTTTGGGGCGACCTCGCACATAACACAGTACCGACAAAACAGAACAAACTTCTACCTTGTGGGTACGAATGGTTGTTGTCTAGGGGATGTTTCATCCCAATATCTTAGTTCCTAAGAGAAGGACCTCTCAGTCAGATCTAATAATTCTGACCAGGATCAAAGCTAATCAAAGCCCTGACTGACTGACTGACTGACCGGCTGAGTGACTGACTGACTGACCGACTGACTAGCCTATTTAGTTACTATAATGTATAATATTAGCCACTTTTATATATACAACACAATAAAACACAGAGCCGTCTTAGCTGACATTAAACAAAAGTAACTGGAACTTATTACGAACATGATATTCAAAACATTTGAATAGCAAACACCTTGCTCAGGAATCCGCCATTATATCTACGCTTATTCATGAGTGCGTGTGATTTGAATCAATTGCGTATACAATTCTGATTAGCAATTTTTAATACACAAGCGAGACAAGTATACAAATAAATATGCGCGAATGCGTGCACACATACGCACGCGTGTCCACACAGGCGCCCATACCCCCCCCCCACACACACACACAACTTTCGGTGCAGGTAGAAAGGTAATTTTGATTTCATTCAACAGTTGTAGCAACACAATCGTCTCACCAGCAGTCACGGATAGTGATCAATAGTCACAACAACAATACCTGAGCAAAACTGCAACCAAAACATTACTCAGTAGCCATTTGTAATGTACTGATAAATAAGCGCGAAAAACACACACACACACAGAGACAGACACACATACAGGGCGCCTCCGTGGTCTAGCGGTAGCGTGCTGGACTCACAGATCACTACCACCCGTGTTGGAATCCCGACGTGGGCATATCTGAAGGTTGTTTCGTCTTTCACTTCGTCTCATTACCTTTGGAGGTCGCTCAGCCCATTTAGCCTACCACGTGCACAAAAGTGGCCGTAAAACATCAATCATCATCATCATCATCATCATCATCAGACACACATACAGAGAGAGACAGAGAGAGAGAGAGAGAGAGAGAGAGACGCACCCCACACATACATACATACATACATACATGCATACACATACATGCACACACATACACAACACAATACTAAAATCATAATATGTTAATACTGTATCAATTAGAGATAAACCTCATCAGACTTCGTCCCCTCTCGATATGCATAATTCGAAAAAGGGGTAGCAAGGAAGGACACGTGTGCACACGTCACCAATATTATTATGAAAACCAGATTAACTCTACGCCCGAAGCGGCCCAACATCGGAACAATGTGCAGGAACATAAAATGTTCCCGGCTTATTATAGTAGAGAGTGGGGGTGGGTTGGAGGAGTGGGACCTATCATAGATCTTACGATTACGATTAGTATTAATCATATTTCTCAGTTAACATACGCCGCCTGGATACGGATGTTTGTCGTCCCGTATTAAGTGAGGATATATTCAGCTTATTATAGCCAAGATGACGAAGTATAATGGTTATTGATGTTGAGGCAGGGCTGATGAGGCATACATCGATATGAGGGTACTGGTGTTTAGGGCATCAACTTATATCTACTCACTCAGTACTCAGAAAATGGCGTTCAGAGAATTAATAATCGCTTTCCAGCACTGACGAGAGTCTATTGTTTACAGGGCGTGCCAAATGGACTAGTTGAGATTTCGGACTCGTCGTGCGACGAATGATTTTTATTTTTGCGCTCCGAGTGAGTAAGCGAGTGTTTTGTTTGGCTCCGGTAGTCGTCACACCTGAGCCATATGGCTGGAGTATCATTCCTTCGGGAATAATCCCAAGATCGAGGTATGGGTGTCTGATTTGAATAACGTCCGACCTGGGGATATTTGCGCAGTGATATCAGCAATGTGCTATAGGAGTTACTACTCTTTAGCGTCATGACATCGTATGTTAGAAGTATACAGCCTCTGATATGTCAACGATGCAGTGACGATTACAATGAAATATTTATTTAAATTAGCTATTTAATATGGGAAATGGTTGTATATTTATTTTGGGCGAGTTAATTATTGCACTTCATGCCACCAATTAAGAGTGTTATGATTGATTGAAGTGAACGTTTTATAATAACAACAACATCAACAACATTAATAATAATAATAATAATAATAATAATAATGCATTCACATACTTCAAATCTTAAAGTTTAGAAAAATGGCTTATTATTCGAAAGAAAAGCAACGTTGAACAATTGAATCTTACGAACGGATTTAAACTTTTCAGAAGATATGCCCTCTAACCCCCCCCCCTTCATAAATTAGTTCGTGATACTATTTTAAGTACACACAATCGCCAGCTGCTTTAGATCGGGATACAAGCATCTGGAATAATATGACTGGTTTAATTGAGATTCATCGATATCTTTTTTTCCTGGTGGACAAAAGATTAGGCGATGTCTGGTTTGTTGTCTACCGGAGAGAGATCATCGAGTGTCCAGCCGTTGATAGAAAAGGTTACCATAAGTTGATAACAACATCCTAAGTTCTGGTTCTCACCTAGTTTAAGCTGGGATGCTACCCGACTATCAGGTCTTCCCGGTGTAGTAGCCGAGCTCGTGTAAACAAACGTTCCACGCCAGATTCGGACTGCCTGACCAGCTTCTAGACCCACATCAAATAGAGTCGTGTCCGGATTATTGTTCCAGACTGTTAGTGAAAAGAGCGCGTTGTCGGATGTTTAGAAGAAAAAAAACGGCTGTGACATTAATTCCGAGAATTTGTAGGTGTGTAAGCCATTCTGTTTGGAATTCCAGCTCCTCCTCACTTCCCTGCGAATGACTTACTCGCGGCTCGCTCCTGAATCCCTTATGCGGATTTTCGATTACTAATCACCGGGATTAAATTACAAACAAGCCTATCCCGATAATATACCATAGAGATTTACAATTTTTAAGAGGATCTACGAAAGACATCTCGGCCCGTCTCGGTCTCCGGAATGTTCATATCAGCGGACAGTACGTCTGCGCGGGCGGGATTTCCGGTTCATTTACGCGATAACAGCGAAACGCTTTTATCGTAAAATGAGTCGTTGCGGCGTGTTCGAGTTCTGTCGTTGCTAGGCGAGTGGTACAGCTAAGAGAACCGTATTGACGTGCGAGTTGTCTGGATCACTCACGCACATTGTGTGAGTCGTTCTGTCGAAAAGAGTCAGATTGATTTCGTGCATTTTATGTTGATAATGCACAAACGAGATTATATTGATTATTGATGATGTTTGAATGATTCGTGGAATGCATTGGGGAAGTGTGAGGAGCCAAATTGATTCCGTATGAGCCTTGTTGATGTTCGGTGAAACACGTCATATAATGTATCAGTCAGGTTGATGAAGTATGAGCGGAGCTGGTGATGCATGAGTTAAACTGATTGAAATGTGACCAATGAAGGTTAATAAGTGAGCTAATTTAATGAAGTATGAGTTATGTTAATGATGGGTGAGTCAGTTCTATGATATATGAGTCATGTTGATGATGCAAGAACCGGGTTGATGATATGTTTTAGTTTTAGCTAGATTGATGATGATGCTGCTGCTGCTGCTGATGATGATGATGAGTGATCAATGTTAATAACGTGTGAGCCAGGATGATGATAAGTGAGCGATACCGATAGTGTGTGAGCCAAGTTGACGAGCCAAGTCTCCCCCCCCCGCCACTTGTCTCCTATTTACCCAATAAATCATCTCAGTTGATAAAACGTCACATCCAAGAGACGCTAAGCTCGGCAGCTCGCGGATATTGTGCGCAGTAAAAAAGGCAACCTTCAAGGTTCGGCTCACAGTAGTAGATATCAGATTGCCCGATGCCACGCGGATCTGATGGCGTTAAGCAGCTTCATAATGGAGCGTTCCAGTGTAAAATGCCCCGCGGGGAGATGGGATTTTTTGTGTGTGGCTTAGGGCGTTGACAGCGTGTTGTGGTCTCCCCCCCCGCTCCTGGTTATCACAATGGTTGCCGTAAACAGTGTCACCCCTCTCTCCCCCCATAATTTATCACGTGACAACATTTGTTTACTACTGCTTAGTAAGATGCAATTGAAAGGGCTACATTAAGATCAGAGCTAAGTCAAATATGATGATAAACGATAATAATAAAGAAGAAAGAAATTGATGATGGTAATGATGATGATAATGATGATGATGATGATCATCATCATCATCATCATTACCATCATCATCACGATGAGCAAGAGGAGGAGAAAGAGGATCGTGATGATGATGATGATGATAATGATGATGTTAGTGGTGGTCATGATGACAACTAGATGACAAGAACAACAAGAATAGCACATCAAGAGCAGCAACAATAACAACAATAATAATAATAATAATAATGGGATAAAACGAACAAACAAAAATATAAGAATAAAGCATGCACACACAAACACACACACACACAAACACACACACACACACACACACACACACAGACAGAGAGAGAGAGAGAGAGAGAGAGAGAGAGAGAGACTCAAACGAGCACTATAATCTTGTTGAGAAGAGATAAGAAACGATAGGATATTTCTTATCAGATTAAGTCATCCTTTACGATGTCATCTTCTCAACGATCTTTATGAATGACAAGCTACCGATAGCTACCGATAGATGTCTCTGTTAGCGTTGCGGCCTATTTAGCGGTAACTCGATTTAAAGAGGTCAAAGTACGAGTAACGTTTGTTTAACGCCTGACGTCAATATGTGACGTCATTTACGTCAGTATAAACCGTAACGTGACTTCTGCGACAGACGTCTGCTGGACGTCAATATTATATAACATAAGCTGTTATAATAAGCTGTTTCGCGACATTATTTAATCCGTTTGTACGTCAAAACAATGCGTCATTTGATATATCATGGTAAAGAAGGTGATTATTATTATGTATGACATCAATTGGCATCAAAATATGACACGCCTGACATTAATAAACTATAACATACTTTTTTGTCAACCTATAACCGTATTTTGCACCAGAATATAACACTCTTTCGTGTCAAACTATAAACTAATTAGTCAATAGACTATAGCTTCATTTGATATCAATATGATACTTCGTTTGACTTCATGTGATCTAGTGTTAGATCGATATTTAGGTATTCCGGTGGGAAGATAGTTTGAGAAGTATTCATAATGTTGATTACAAACTGTTAGCCATAGTCTGTAAAGGCAATAAAAGCTTTATACCACTTCTGTTTCGTATATTGTCGAATGGTCATACTCTTTGCGTCCTGAATCTAACGTTATTACAGCAGGAGTGTCATATAGTGTACGGTGTTCATGACGTATGAGGTTTAGCGAATTGACAGCAACAAGGGCATAGTTTCTGGCGTTTTATGGAGCGAATATATCCCGATCTGTCTATATCGGTTATCGAAAAATTGAACATAATTGGTTAGAGTATATACAAGTAACTGATTGGTAGCTACTTTTCTTTATACGCTATATTTTGATAAATACCAGGACTGTTTGGGAACGACGAGTGTATTCATGCCGTGTACCACATCCACATGTATATCAGTGTATGATGTATAATGTGCCATGTTTAGTTTCAAATGCACATTCCAACTCTCCAGAAACGTATCATAAAATGCCTTATAGGGTCTGACTTACACAACTAATAATAATTGTATGTTCTCAGATATCTCTTATGTTCATATTAATGCAGCCCTTTAAACCGTTTTATCAATTTGTATTCGTATGCAATATATATATATATATATATATATATATATATATATATATATATATATATATATATATATATATATATATACATACATACATAGTTTATATATCAAATACTGATGTCTGAAATGAACAGGTAAATTTAAGATAAACATACGGTGACTGACGCGACTAAACGGGGCTTCCTTGCCAATAGACATGATCTGATAGAAAAGCCAAGACAATGATTGGTTGAAAGATGTCCTTTTAGCTCATTTGTAAAAGGTTTCTGGATCTAGAACTTCGATTTAAATATTCCTTTAACCGATAACCCCGCGGGTCATAACGTTTGTCACGTGACATGGACGTGACTTGGTCGTCATTTATGTGTGATCTCTTATAGCTGATATACGATTACGAAGTGACATATGGCCATATGCCAGGCTCTAGTTGACCGTGGAAGACGCATTGATAATCATTAACCCGGTGACACAGTTTGCCCTGTTTCACTTCATGACGTTCTCTCTTCTGGTCACGCCATTAGCCGATGGCGTTCTCCTCTTTGTTGCCACGAACTCTTCAATGGGCATCTCCGGCAATTGGAAGACCGATGGGTGAAATCTATCACCGAACACGTGACGTGGTACAGGTGAATACAATAAAGCTGCGATTATGATAGACGTCGGTGCACAAAGGTGTGCTAAGTGTAGAGCGATAGGCATAGGAATAAAGCCGTGATACAAAAATAGGATATTTATCACTTGGCTTTTGGTCACGGATTGTGAACCATCCGTCGTCATGATTTAAGATGCATCTAGTTAGCGTCGCCTCTTGGAAGTGACTCCATTAACACCTGTCAGTTCTCCTTTTTAGCTAATGGGGTATCGTAGAGCCGGTTAGCAACTGCTTGGATGATCTATTGAAAATTAGCAATGGATTCAAAATAATATAGACACGTTCACACCTAACCGCGCGCGCGCTCGCACGCACGCATGCACGCATGAACGCATGCACGCACGCACGCACAAATAAATATACACATCTGTGAACGAACACATCATATATATGACCCATTAACTACTCAATCGCTGATTTACCTCGATCATTATTTAAAACTGGGCACGTTTTATTTTCATACCATTCCAGTTCACCAGAAAACGCTATATGGACTGAATAGGACAATGTACGAAGAAAGCCAACGTGCATTAATCAGCTTAAAATAGCTGGCATGACTTCTGGATACACATGAGGGGGGGGGGATCAAACGTCCAAAAATATCTACTACTGCATGAGCTGTGATTGAATGTTACATATTTATTCAGTCCAAGACTTGTATAATCTGTTTTACCCACTGTTACTTTACTCTTCGGCCATACTGAATAATATATTTAGATCCGAACCGTCAGTCTCAGTAAGGGTGTTATATACCTGGATTATATCGCTTCTTGTCCTGTAGCATTATGAGGAAGATCATATAAATGCATCCGATGTTCTTACTGCCAGAAGTCTTTCAGGATCTCTACGCAGGACGGCTAGATCTACGTACAGCTCAACACATTCAGATACTCCAGATTAGGACTGTCAGGATAGAGCAGACGTTTGGTACTGTAGTCTCATATAGGCATTAGGAAGTTGTCCGGATTTAACCCAGTATCCGAGATGCTCTCGTGACGAATTTCGACCGATGAAAATGGAAACTGAATCCCTCATCTATCAAACAAACCCAAATTTGTTTCCTCTGTCACTAATGCCAGTAAAACTATTCCATCATTTGGAATTCGGTGTTTCCAAATGCGTTACTTTGCGATGAAATCTTCTGGATATCCTTTGCTTTAGTAGGGTGTTCATTGGCGGGGAGAGCGGGGGGTGTGGGGGTTGGATGGGACGACACTTCGGTCACGTGTCATAGGTGTATCCAGTGATGAGATTAAACGAATAATTCCTTTACTCTTTCTTGACTACCATCTGCGACATCCTTCATTGAGGTGATTCAGAGCAATCTGATAATTCTTTGTTTCGCTTTTGTTTTGGTATCATTTTGGAAAGGTTTCACTGTTCTGACCATTCCTCCTCTGCGCAGTACTACTTAGTATACAGACACACGATAATATCCTGCCAGTAATCATAACACTCGGAATTCTATCTAGAAGGACGTTCGTATTAAAACATAGTACAGAGGTCTTTTTTTTAAATAAATAACATCTGACGAAGTACAGTATCAAAAGCTTTTGCGTGGTCAAGATTTTTCGCGTTCATGCGAACATCACACGCTCTCGTATATGATTAACACCCGAGTTATACACGAAGGTCCCAATTGTGAAAATTTAGTGGGCTATCGGAAAAAGAAATTTTTCTCCGTTTCATTTTCCGTTATATTCTTCATAATGGTGAACTTCGTGATCTTCCCAATACTAAGATAAGTCGGACTAGTCAGTAGCTGCCAGTGATCGCCTTATCTCTATTGTTGTGGGTTGACTTTAAGCACTTATCATTCCATGCCTTTGCTTTGATGAGCGGCGCTTCTTTCGCAATGTAGAGTGCATAAGATATTCGAGGGCGACCTTATCGGTTGAGATGGATACGCAGAAGGCGCGGATGGGATCGGTGATCGCTTGAGGTCTTGATGATTTCAGCTGATTTAGTTTCTTTTCCACCATCGGTATGATGAAACTCACGCCGGTCAGGGATGTACATGGTTGTTATGGCCTCGCAAGCCATATGACATCCGAACTCTCTCGATTAAGAAACTCGTGAATTATTCATTAGGTAACTCAGTTTGTCCTCGAGCATATACTTAATTTGACCCACCGATTGGACTTGAAGGTTAGTCATATGGACTATTTTCCGGCATTTTGTCGTCGCGGCGAATTATTATACGTAGTGAATCCTTCGTCGGACTTGTGACCACGCCTTCCTTGTGAACATATTTATAAATAACAATGATATTTCTGTCACAATGTGTAAAGGTAAGTGATGCTCTGGGATGATTTCCGTTGAAGTTTATAACATAATTTCCTAACAATATTCTTTATGTAACCTTGCAAATTATGGCTTGAGGTAATCGCGAACTCTAAGACTCCACAGTATAAACTCGTTCCTGTACATAACTATATGATCTACCTATACATCCTGTATGCTAGAAATGGCTATGAAGATTCCTGTCACAGTATATCCATTATTATATTATCGGTGACAATAAGGGGACAATTAATTAGGACAAGGCCGTTATTTACCCGGCTTTTATTTAAGCCTCGGCTTTTAATCGCTCACTTACAGTATATACAAGTGTTATAGTGCCGTGTATAGAGCGGTCAGAATATATGTCATATATGTTACTGTTTGTAATAATAACAACTCTATATGAAAAACATGCGAAAAGACAATTTTTATATTTTGCATTTATGTATATATAGACGTAGTCGCACCCCCATATAGACACACATACAAGCACGCACCCACGGACACACACACACACACACACACACACAACACAAAAATCAATCAGCAATGACACTATGTTTAATTCACACCAACATTTTATTATCATAATCATTATCACCATTATTATTATTATTATTATTATTATTATTATTATTATTATTCCATCATTATCAGTAGCTCCAGTAGCATCCTGATAAATACGGGCATTTTAAACAATGAGATTATTTCGACCCAGCTGGTCGTGTAGCTGTGTAACCAAAAACAAAGGCTGAGTTATGGTGGATCAGATTAAGTTCTGCCAAATATCACACTTCGATGGCATTATCAAATTATATTATATCTATCTATTTATTACGTTAGAAATCACAGAGATATCTCGAAGCCCGATGAGACGTTAACCTCAGGCTGAAGGCCGGGTACAGTTCTTGATAACATATATAACAGTCGGTATTTTCTTCGAAATATTCGAAGGATAAGCGAGTATTGTATTTTTATGTCGAAAGAAAACCAGATATTTCCGCAATCTGTGAGATTCGGGATGGTGGTCGAGATGGCGGGGGGGGGGGTAATATATGGACAGAATAAGGCATTTAAATATTTAGCCTGGTAGGTTCATAGAAATAGAATTGTGATAAAATATATATATATATATATATATATATATATATAGAGAGAGAGAGAGAGAGAGAGAGAAAGGGGAAGATTTAGCCCGAAGTTCATGTGGCATCAACATAATTTTACCCTGTGTTTCAAGTTACATGAAAGTACACGAGCCAGTGAATGAGGGAGTGATAGATAAATATATAGACAAAATTATAGACCGATAACTAGACAATATACCCGAGCACTCGCGCGCGGGAATGTGTGTGTATGTGTGTGTGTGTATGTGCGCTGATACGCGCGCGCACGGGTGCGGAAGGAGGGGGTGTTAACCACAATAAATAAATACTCCCGTCAGCCACGACCATTAATTATTAACTGCCTGAAACGTGAAATAAAATACTCAATGTTTACATTTCCATACATTTCTGGCATTTTTCTGGCCGTTAACCGAAAACGGGGGGACCAGCTTTATCTGTTTACACAGAGACCATCGTAAAACATTGGCAGGCTGTGGGCTATCAAATATCTATAAAAGAGTAAACAACAGCTACATTACACAATTCTTTCTCTCCGTCTCTCTCGCCCCATCCCTGTCTATTCACCGTAATATTAGAAGTTTATGATAGATTTTTTCCCGTTGACACAGAGGTCACCGGCCTACTCCAGGTTTGTATAGAGTAAAAGTATGAGATTCATTACACGCGACACGTCCATCTTCACAGACATCTGACATCTGGCTTTCATACCAATTCTCTCCCCACTCACTGGAACTTTGATTTTGATATGGACCCACCACTACGACCCCCTATTTCTATTTGTCTACCTATCTATTTATCTATAAATCAATCTCTCTCTCTCTCTCTCTCTATATATATATATATATATATATATATATATAATTTCTCCGTATGCTACCCAGATAACCTTTTGTTTCCCGTAAGACAGACCCAGTATGTAGAGAGAGACATTATGCAGAGATCGCCAATAATTGCTTATAATACGTATCATTGACTTAACCTGTCCATGCTTGCCAATGCACGAAATTCTGTTAGAAATTTTAACCAGTATTTATATATATATATATATATATATATATATATATATATATATATATATATATAAAACAAATACACACATAAAGGTTGGCATCAGGATAAATGGCTCTAGAAAGTACGGCATATTCCGTGATCTTTGTGGTTCATCAATCAATCAATCCTTCAAAATCGATATCCAAGATATTGATAATGACCATGGTATTATAACGGGGAGCGTCTCAGGGTCAATGTTCTCAGGGTATTAAAAGGATGTGATACCTAGATGAAAGGCGTGCGGAATTCCTTTTGTACAGGTATATATAGCTGATGTACCTGACTGACTGACTAACTAACTAACTGACTGACTAACTGACTGATTGACCGACGGACTGGCTGACTGACAGACTGAATGAGTGACTGAGCAACTGACTGGCTTCACGATTCACTCATTCACGCACTCACTCGCTCGCTCACTGAGTGAAATTATTCTATGACCATCACGTTTTATATATCTTGCACCCACATTACTACCCCCCTACCTATATCACCAAAAGTTCACCCAAAACCCACTCACGTGCAGCAGTTTTTCCAGAAAAGGTCACAATCTATTACTGACGTGACGTGACGCAGGCGAAGTGAAAGATAACACACCCTTCAAACATAAATAGCCATCGATTAGAACTACTACTGTACTAGAGGTTTGGTCTCAACCACGCTACCAATTAAACTATGGACACGTCACGTGACACCATAAGAGAAACATCCCACAAATATAAATAACCCGGTTAGATCCGAATCCAGATGTGAATATTTCCACCGCTGTACACTAACCACTGAGATTTTAAAACGTTTCTGATTCGTTCTCTGGGTTTCTTTTAGTTTTCTTTATAATTTAATTTCTAAAACCAATATATTTACTACAGAGCCTTACTCGTACGTATCTAAAACACTCCCCCTCGCGGGGTATTTGATATGGATCTGTACAATCCAGCATTGTCGTAAATTTCCAGGAAAGTATACTTTTCATGGCTGTCAGTTGCTGATGTGAAATAATTTATTGTTGAATGAATAAGGCAGGCCATAAAAGACCAGGAGCCGTTGGGTGAATATCGAACCGAGAACCTCCCACGTTTTAATGCACACATTACAACTCTGCCACGCCCGCACATACAGCGAGTGGCCCATGTCTAGCCGGCAGGATCTGGCTATCCAAACACGTCACGGTTCTTCCGGATCAAACAAATCTGACCGCTGGCTGACGGATGGGCACACCGTCGACAATATATGATTGGCTTTATCTTGTTGGCGGATTATGGCTTCAGCTCCATGTTTGCTGGCCTCGTTCTCACGTTAAGCCATTTTGATCCTGTACGACGGTTGCGACCCCTAGCGTGGTATCTAGCTACGGTACGTTTATGCTGGTTGAGGAAATGACGTTAGGGGCGATGCTGTCGACGTCATTGTCATTGTCAGTGGCAGTCCCAGATATATTTATAAGTTAGCGTCAGTGATCAAGTCACACAGTGTTTACCTGGCCATGCAATGAATTTAAATTGCTTAAGTATCAATGGCTGAAAGGTGAATTTAATATGATTACCACAGTTTTGTAACAATTTTTGGATATCACCAATAATAATAATAATAATAATAATAATAATAATAACATGTCTAATAAAACTGAATGTTTTGACTAATAGAATTGATTTAAATGATATATAATGTGTTTTTGTGTGCGTGCGTGTTTGTGTGTGTGTGTGTTTATGAAATAAAGATCTAAAATAAGGTACTAGGTGGTCGTCATTGTCACTGTCAGTGGCAGTCCCAGATATATTTATAAGTTAGCGTCAGTGATCAAGTCACAGTGTTTACCTGGCCATGCAATGAATTTAAATTGCAATGAATTTAATATGATTACAACAGTTTTGTAACAATTTTTGGATATCACCAATAATAATAATAATAACATATCTAATAAAACTGAATGTTTTGACTAATAGGATTGATTTAAATGATATATAATGTGTGTGCGTGTGCGTGCGTGTTTGTGTGTGTGTGTTTATGAAATAAAGATCTAAAATAAGGTACTAGGTGGTCTGGAACATTGACCATGGATAATATTTACGTGAAAGTTGACAGGAGACCAAGGAATAGAAGGGAATAATATTTAATGCTTATTATATGTCATACCATCAAAAGGTTCAAAATTAACAATCTCGATTTCTCTTGAAGGAGCCGACTACACTGTTAAGCATTATCCTGAATTGTCCATAATAATAATAATAATAATAATAATAATAATAATAATAATAATAATAACAATAATAATAATAATAATAATTTAGATGTAATGAAACGACTTATTAGCAAAAGTCATTCAAAGGGCTCATTCGATTATATCCCGAATAAGATGTAATAAAAGCCTGTAATATTTATGAATTATGGACTGATATTAATTGTTAGAAAATATATTCCGTTCAACAAAACGTGCTTAAAATATAGTTTACTCTATATTAAATTATTCCCATAATATTTGCAGCCTAGAATCCTTTTTTTTTGGTACGTATGGCTACAAAGATCAGCGTACATAAAGTAATAGTCACCTGAAAGGTCTCTTCCGTGGATACCCATCGGTCTGTCGAAGTGGTGAGTGGATGTATTTACATGTACGTGCACCGATAAGTTAACCTCACAGTAGATTGAATATTTAAAGAACACGAAGAAGAAACTTATGTCAAGCAATTTGTTTTGACATTTTTAATTTAATCATTACGATTAGTTTGACTGAAATTCATATTAATGGGGATTTGCTTTATTAGATAATGTTTTCAAATTCCATTATTAGGACATGATCTTCCGGGGAAGAAAAAAACCCATCTTCCCGAAGATAGTACATAATCATGTTATCACCCAAGTCGGTTCCGTGGCCATGCCATTAATCATGAAAAACCAACGCCGGCAGGACAAATTCAGCACCAAAATCATGTCTCTCGTTGTCGAAAGGCTACGAAGACGAGCTAAATCGGCTCCATAATCATGCTATTAATCATGAAAAGGGACACTTATACAATCTGAGTCAACTGCTTGATCTTGTTGTTTATCTCGAAACGTACACCCGCACAAGCCAAGTCAAACCGAGTCACGTCCCGGCAGTTATAATAACAACACGAATTCCTTTTAACATTTCCGAAATCACCCGTGGACAGGATTTAGGAGAAGTAAAAGTGTTACAGTAAACCGGAAGCCTCCCAATATTACAACACGGTATTCGTAACTAGTGGAGCACCTAGCGACAATCGGGCAAACTATATAGGCGTGAATCCGTAACCTGGGGATTATAGAATGGCCTACAAAGGGAAGACGATAATGGAAGTATTGTCAGGAACCAGTTTACTTCCAGACGCTAAATAGTTGAGATTTAATCATAATAATAATAATTAAAAACTTGTCCTGTAGCGCCAGAATACTCGAAAAGAATCGAGCTCAATGGGGCACCTGGTACAGAGGTTGGGCAATCTCATAGTCAACGTACGATGCTAAATTCATCGACAAATGATCGGATGCAATTTAATGTTAGTTAGTAAATGTTTCATTCCACCAACACGATGTAACTTCCGGTGTTACCGTACTCTCTTTCACGAGGATGTTGGTTTTAATTGTCGTACAAATTACTCGTTTTTCGTGATGTCTCTTGTTTTTTTTTATAATCAAACCATCACATCGCATTTTTGTTGTTGTTGATAATTTAAGTGTCCGATTCTCAAAAAGACACAAACCGAAGATTAAATAAGGTAGATAATAAAACATAGTGTAGACGAGATACCTCTTCAGAGGATGCACACCAGCTGTTAGGATAATCCTAACCGTGTATCAAACATCCCAGAAAGAGATATATTAAATATTACAAAAACGAGTAGAATTTCCAACTATGGCCATTAACAGCCAGTATATGACCCGGCCTCGTTAATACCAATAAGATCTAAACCAGGGTATTCCGGTTCATAACCCATACATGGAAAGAGTCCTAAATATTGTGAGCATATCTATGAATACCACGGATACATCCACGAGCTCTTATGTCGTATCCAAGAACACCCAAGATACGTAGGTTAGTATTTTAAGTACGTCGAGGAATACCTCAAATACAGCCATGAATTGTGCCTATTCACAAATACGGTATACAAATCCACGAACGCCTCAAACATATTCATGAACACTTTTCCATGATCTACTTAGGGAATATTCTACCAAACGCCCCAGAACCTTTCAAGTCCGTCAAATCCTTTTCATCGCTTTTTGTTGTTCTCTGCCATGCGGCGTTCATTTGTAATAAACAAACTCTAGAAGAAGAAAAAAACGGCGTTCGTTCTCTGGATCATATCCGGAATAACGGATGACAGGTGAAGATCGGGTGAACCAATCCAGATAGAGATGTCCGGATATGAACGGATCGTCTTAGATTACCAATCTATTGGCTGGTCAGTGATAACGCGAAGAGTTCCCTTACCCCCCCCCCAGCACACACAAGACAATTGTTAAGTTAACCAAAGTAATATGACGATTAGGAATAAATAATAATACTATCATTGGAATCATCTCTACTAATGTTAATACTATTGTTATTAGTACTATTATTGTTACCGCTACTTTTACCATTTATACTACTACCACTATTGTTATTGTTACCGCTACTTTTACCATTTATACTACTACCACTACTATTATTGTTACCGCTACTTTTACCATTTATACTACTAACACTACTATTATTGTTACCGCTACTTTTACCATTTATACTACTACCACTACTATTATTGTTACCGCTACTTTTACCATTTATACTACTACCACTACTATTATTGTTACCGCTACTTTTACCATTTATACTACTACCACTACTATTATTGTTACCGCTACTTTTACCATTTATACTACTACACTACTATTATTGTTACCGCTACTTTTACCATTTATACTACTACCACTACTATTATTGTTACCGCTACTTTTACCATTTATACTACTACCACTACTATTATTGTTACCGCTACTTTTACCATTTATACTACTAACACTACTATTATTGTTACCGCTACTTTTAC
>JAODUP010000179.1:92500-110000 GCA_025642065.1 Paralvinella palmiformis
CACGTTCGGCCACGATATCGCAGCTCGTTTGCTGCTTAGAATTTGGCTTCTCCCTCGCCGACGGCCCGCGTCTCGGCCTAACAGAGATGGGATGTCCGCCAGGTGGTGTAACTGGTGTTACAGGAGGTGAAAGTGCGCTGGTAAGCCGTTTAGAATATTTTTAGAAAACTGAAAACGTGAAGTTTGACGAATGTTATGATAATTGTTATGGTCAGTGGAATGTCTTCAGACGTGGAAATACATATGGAACTAATAGACAGCATATGTACGTGTGGGTGGGTTGGGATGGTTATCTATGTGAGGACGGGGAGTTGGGTGGATTGGGGTGGTTGGGTGTGTATGTATTGGGTTGGTGGGTGGCCTTTTGTGTGGGTGGGGTTATGGATGGATGGATCGCTGGTTAAATAGTTATTTGTTTGTTTTATCTAGTTGTATGAATAAGTGTATCTGTCATTCATTCATTCATTCGTGTGTCTCTTGTTGACTATGTGTCTATCTGTATGTCTGTCCGTCTAGTTCCCTGCCTGTCTATCTTTGTATATGTAGCATGTATTAATGTACTCTTGTACTTGTATTTAACATGCACGCACACACACATACACACACACACACACACACACACACTACACACACACCAAACTATTATTTCCAGTGAGCTTATCTGATAGGCAAACTCCAGACCGAAGCCAGTGGTCACTGAGAAGACATGGCGCAGAGATTGCGACGAAAAAAACCCACCTTTTTCTGTGGAAATATCCTCAATATGTCATCTTTTGCTAAACAAGTCACGGCACAGAAAGAAGTCGCCGATTATAATAGATCCCCACCCCCTTCCGCCCCGGGCGTACCCCCAGTAACACTCCCACAATAGGAGCGGAACCCTACCTGTGTCGGTGTGAACCTAACGCCATATTCCCTCTCATAGAAAAAAAACTGCACTTCCGCGAAGTTGAATTAATTCATGGAATCTTATATCAGTCTGTACTTTGTATCTAGTTAATTAATTCCTTCTCCACGAAGGGCTACCCGGAAGCAAGAATGTGCGATGTAATTTTAATTAGTTTGTTGTCGGAGGTTTAATAAAATACATTTAGGGGAAAAAAGGGCTGGCACTGGTTAGTTTTAGCCTCTCGCGAAATGGGCTTAATGGAATGCGAACTTATTGGTGAATAGGCGTATCTGTTTCAGCAACATGCGAAGAAAACTGAGAATCTTCGCAATAAAGTTAGATCCAGTTACACAAATTCTTCCGCTTCCGTGAGAAATCTGTGGCTTATAATTATATTATTATATTGGATAGCATTCCAGGAATGGAGAAACAGGTGACTTCTACGTGGAAGTACTGTTATTATAAAAAACGAAATATAGGAATTACGTAAATGATGAGACGCGCTAGACTTTAGTTCAATCACTTAGAATTTCTCAATTGGACTATGGCAATCCATTGTTATGTGATATCCCTCTCTCTCTGATAAACCGCCTCAAGCGAGTGCAGAACTATGATGCACGTCTGATGACGCGAACTCGACAAAGGGAACATATAACAGCAGTTTCGTTCCACCTGCACCGACTTCCTGTGTGTTTCATATCACCGCACAAGATCCTGTTTCATACATTCAAAGTACTGAGTGGAATAGCACCACTGTATCTAAGTGATCTGACCTAAAAGGATATGCCAATGAGGATACTGTGATCTGAGTCCTGTTCTATTTTCACAGTAACAAGAGCCATACAGCAATGTACGGAGATAAATTTTTCCGGTCATCAGCTCCCAGATTGTGGAATAAGTTGCAAATTAAAGTTTCAGCAAGAACTATTTTGTAAGGTTCTAAAATCTTAAATTAACCTATTTATTACACATAAACCAATATATTTATGTATAAAATGTGTTTCTAATATAAGAGCTTAGAATGTGATTTAATTATGTTTTAAATGTAAAGCGCCTTAGAGCAAGTCAAGTTAAATAAGGCGCTATATAAAATACTATTATTATTATGATTATATTTACAAGATTAGCTCTAATCTGCTTGTCATAAATAACATTTAAGAACTACAATAGTTAGAATAGCATAAATTAGGTCAGGTTTGAAAATGATAACATAGTTCAAACAGTGTCGAAGATATGACGCGCTAATACGGTCTGCTTCAGCGCAGATGTCAGTCTTTTAATAGCTATTAAGCTAAATAGTTTAATAGTAGTCGCTTCATGACGCCTGCTCGTTGTAAAAACTGATCTTTGAAGACAGTGACAATTGGGTTATATAGTTTATATAGTATTGCTTTGAAGAAAAATACAGCAATTGAAAAATAACTATAAATAGGGCTGCTTAGATAATTAATCTAAACATTCTCACTACTGCCGTGATCTGACTTGGGTGTTCTACACCCAAACTCCACGGCTGTAGGTGATTCGTATTTTGATTTTGCTTGGCGGCTTAGGGACTGGTGAGACATTACACGTGTCTCAGCAAGAAAAGTCGCCACTCTGGATTCAGTCCCCTGAAGAAACGTTCAGAGTTTGAATTCACGGTTGGAGATTCTCTGTGCCTGTGCCTTATTATACACAGCTAAGACACACACACACACAGACCAAACAAAATCAAGTATAAGCGGCCGTCTTTCTTCCAGAATTTTCCATCCCACACTCAAAACAACTTAGCGCATGAATTCCGAAAGAAAATAATGTGCGCATTTTAAGCAAACATCTACCTAGCTTTACATACATTCACACACACACACACACACACACACACACACACACACACACACACACACACACACACACACACACACACACACACACACACACACACTACACACACACACACACACACACACAACACACACACACACATAGACACACACACATATATATATACTCACACACAGTAATACAAATATTTCTTGACGCAGATAGAAAAGTAATTTTGAAATCGTTCAACCATAATGTCTCCAATGTAGAATTAGTGACCACCACAGACCGTTATCGACATTTAAATCAACAGTCATGTCCAGTCATGCCAACAGTCAACAAGTAGTCATACTAACAGTGATTAATAGTGATCAATAGCCGTGCGACAGTACTGGATCAACGGTCTAGCCAAAACACCCGAAAATCCCAACTTAAATCCATCTTCCGAAATAATGCATCATCTTCTCTAATTATTTCATCTCATCACCATATCATCCTCCCATATCCCGAAGCTGGAGAAGGCTGTCCACCGATTCGAAATCCACCGATTTCGCTGACACGTGGCGGCCAATCTAGCCAGTTTTTGCCATATTTACGGATGGCCCCGTAGTTTTGTCCGGGTGCGAAGTTTTGGCCCGGACCAGATAATTGACTTTCATTTCGCATTTCGTCCAAAACAGATACGGCGCCGCTTCCTCTAACAAATAAACGCGTCGAAGGTAAACAATACCGCATATCGCCCGCGCTGTTTTATTTCCCGGCGGATGGCTTCAGATTGGCTGCTGCAGCTGAGTGGAGAATTTACAAAACGATGGAATGTTTGGGGTTGGGTTTTTGCGTTCGCGGGAATAGCGCGCGCTGGTGGCAGAGCCGGTTTGTCGATGATCTGGTCTAGGGAAGCCGATGTTAGACGGTCCGAAATCGTTGTCTGTCGGTTTGACATTCGTACAAACCGTGCGCTGACGCTGAGCAAAAACAGCGAATGGCGAAAGGTCCCTCTAAACCGGCAAGTTCTCTCTTTCGGTCACCTGGTGTTGAAATGAGATGGGGGATGGGAGGGGGGGGCAGTGTTTGTTGAGTTTACTCTTTGAGTTAAGTCGCAATAGCCAGCTCGCTTAGCTAACCGGATCATAGAGGTTTGACTGTTATTTGAACATCCACTCCCATCCCGACCCTCCCCCACGAGGATACGTTGCTATACAAAACGATAACTCGTGGACAGTGATCCCTATTAATCCTACCGCTACATCTATGCCAATGCATAGACCGGAACGAAATCTGGATCGGCAAAATAGGCACAACATCATCCGTTTGAGCAGTCGATCATCATAATTTAGACAACACAGTGCTCGTCTTAAATTTAACAGACAAAGTTCATCAGCAGCGGTCACATGCTATGTCAAATGATACGTCATATATATACGTCATCAAAATGTGATTGTGAATTATCCACATCTGAACCTCAACCCAACCCATATATGTGTTTGGGTGTGTATAATAATAATAATAATAATAATAATAATAATAATAATAATAATAATAGTAGTTTTTACGTGGCTGGCAACCTCAAATGAGGGAGACGCGAAAAGGTGTGTCTATGTATATGTATGTGTATTATATAGCGTATATATATATAGCGTATATATATATATATATATATATAGCGTATATATATATATATATATATATATATATATATATAGATATATATACATATATATATATATATATATAGTAAAGTTGTAATGTGATTGATGAGTAGTCGTATATATATATATATATATATATATATATATATATATATATATATATATATATATATGATATAAGACATAAATATGGATATAGACCTTCTATCAGTAAAGTTGTCAACTGGACTTGATGACGTCAGCTCGCTGTAGCCGTATTGCGAATGATTCAGGATGGTCGGCAGGTGGCCTTCTATGTCCTCAGCCATTTCTTCTTCCGGGTCCAAGTTGAATCTAACCCGTGCACGTGACCTAGCCGCACACGTCATTGTTGATGTACGATCAACGACCTTACCTTGTCCATTCGGGACACAATAATACTAATCCAGATGACGCTTTCTATCCGTTTGCGTCGTCACTTAAATCCTACCGGCGCCATTTTTAGTCGGTGGCGACAAGCGGGGTGAACGCTCTTCCGGATCCGAATGCTCCGAGGCAATTTTTCGACGAAATTCCCGCACCTCGTTCGGGATATTCTCTCAGCAATTGATCAGCGCGCGTCTGGCTGACTCGGCGACCAATGGGTAGGCCTCGGAGCGATCCAGAACGCTCGGTATTCGGATCAGTTCTAGAGAGGAAGAGAGAGCCCGCCTTCGGGAGACGCCTACAGCCTAATGGACGCCAAAGGACATTTCTCGCGAAAGTTGTACAATCTGGGAGTTGTCACCAAAGGTTCTGGAGATTTATTGGCTGATAATGTGTTTGTCTCTGTGTGTGTGTTTGGGGGGTGGGGGGTGGAGTTTGCATGATACATAAGTACCTGGGACTTATTGACTAGAAGGAAGACACGCACGCGCGCGCTCCGGCATAGACAAACATAAAGACACATGAATATGGAGGCAAACTGATATTTGGATAGACAGATGGATAGATAAATATGTGAAGCTCTTGAGTCTCTCTCTCTCTCTCTCTCTCTCTCTCTCTCTCTCTCTCTCTCTCTCTCTCTCTCTCTCTCCTCTCTCTACTCATCCACACAACAACAACAACAACAACACACACACACACACACACACACACACACATACATACACACACATACACACACAAACCATCCATTACTCCCAGTCTATGACAGTATTATAGATGAAGATTAGCTTTTGCTCTTAACGTGATTCTTTCTGATGAAAGACGACATTAACCACAGAAAGCATATTATGATGTGGCTTGTATGGTGCGGCTAGTGTGTAATGGCTGGTGTGGTGCGATTAGTGTGCTATGGCTGGTGTGGTGTGGCTAGTGTGTTATGGCTGGTGTGGTGCGGCTAGTGTGTAATGGCTGGTGTGGTGCGGTTAGTGTGCTATGGCTGGTGTGGTGCGGCTAGTGTGTTACGGCTGGTGTGGTGCGGCTAGTGTGTTATGGCTGGTGTGGTCCGGATAGTGTGCTATGGCTGGTGTGGTGCGGCTAGGGTGTTATGGCTGGTGTGGTCCGGGTAGTGTGGTACGGTGATTAGTATATCGTGGCTACTATAATTTTGCTAGTTTGGTATGGTTTCTGTGGTGTAGCTAGTGTGGTGTGTCTGTCTGGTTCGGTGTGGCTAATATAATGTTGATAACCTGGTGTGTCGTGTGTGGCTAGTGTGGCTTGGCTACTCTAACGTGGCTAGTGTGACATCGTTCTTTAGAACGGCTAGTACGTGTGGCTAAATTAATGTAGCCAGTGTAATAAGGCTAGCAATCAGTGGCTAATATACGTGGCTAGTCTCGGTTGGCTAGCGTCCTTCTAACCTCGACGTGTCTAGCCCGACCTGGCCCGGGCCAGCTCCCGAGGCCCGGGGGCTAATATCTACTGTTATTAAGTGTAAGCCACAGTAACACGACGGGACATTAGGCCATAGCGCTGTATATAACCTTTAACATAGACTCTCATAAACATTAACACCGCACGCACACACACACACACACACACACACACACACACACACACACACACACATGCATGCACGCACGCACGCACCGGATCCATACACAAGTCTGTAGTAGGCAAGTAAATTGTGGGGCGTCTAGGGTAAGTGAGGACAAATAAAGTTGGTGCAAGGTAAGTAGAGATGACAGAAGCAAATGAAAACAAGTCTAAGTTTCCTTTTCCTTCTAAGTTTCCCAAGTTTCCATTACATTCGATTATTTGTTGATGAATTTTGCACCTTGCCTTCACTTATGAGATTGCCAAAATCAGCAACAAATATGTGTGAATATCAGGTTGGACAAGTAATATCACATGGAGTTAGACCAAGGTAATGATGATATGGACGCAATGAGCTGGAAAAATCTTTTTCGATAGGCGATAAACGTATAATGTCAAAAGCTCAACGTTAAGCAAACATACAACTGATACGCAACTAGATAGCAGAGTGAATCAAATGCTGGACTAGGACATCAAACCTTTGCCAGTTCGAGACCTTCCTGTTTGTGAGCTGACCTTTCGTGTGTTCAGTGATCATCTGTGGCCTAACATCGGAAGATGTTTGGTTAAGTGTATTTACTGTGGATTATTATGTTATTGAGTCATACGGAAGCGCCAAATATTATATACCCTATGGGGAGGGTATATTGTGGCCGGAGTGTACAGGTTGGGTTATTGGGTGATAGAAGTCATAGAGGGACAGTCATTGTGGAGATGAGATGTTCTGACTATGTACACACACGCGCGCGCACATTCAACACACACACACACATACACACACATAACACACACACACACACACACACACACACACGAATGTTTTGGTGTGATACTGTGTTCGCTATTTATCCAGAACATCTATAAAATGTATACCTTATTTGTTATCCATCTATTATTATTATTATTATTATTATTATTATTATTATTATTATTATTATTATTATGTCCTTAGCGACAACAGTAGTATCACCAGTAGTACTAATATTAATAACGCTGGTGGGAAAAACAACAGCTTGGTCGTTCATAAGAATTAATCAGAAATATGACATCATCACTTAATAACTGGCAGCTGTTCATAAAATTAAGTTGTTAACATCAGATTATTAAATACTTGGCTCACAATGATAAGATCGAGTAAAACATATATATGATGGTGTAAAGATGTCAACATCTTATCTAATTGATAAATAGCCGCAACACAGAAATGTGTTACGCTAACATTGTATAGAGAATATGATGATTGGTGTTTTACGGCCACTTTTGTGCACATGGAGGCTAAATGGGCCGAGCGACCTCCAAAGGTAATGAAGCGAAGTCAAAGATGAAACACCCATTTAGATATACCCACGTCGAGATTCGAATACGGGTGGTAATGATTTGTGGTCCAACACGCTAGCGCTAGACAATGGAGGCGTCATATGTAGAATGTTCATAGCAATTCGGGTGCTATTCGAAGCTGTTTTTTAAATGTTTGTTTTCTTGGCGTGAATGGGAAAGATCATCGGTGTTTTGTGTGTTGTTATTTGGACTTTATGACACAATTTGCCACATCTAATTATATTGTCACTTATTCGATGCGTTTATCTTTGCGTTTAATCCACGACGATTCGTCACCGTTTGGCGGTTATTCATTGTTAGATAATGGATTTGAGCAAACGGAGGCTTTACACGCATAATAATTAAAGTCCCCCTCATTATAAAAACTCGTTTCTAAGCATAACTATACGAACTACTCGTATGCGATATGTGAGTAATTACCTTGAATACGTTTTTTTATATGCAGTAGTAGAGAATTGCTTATTTATAACCGTTCTTATACAATTGTTGTCAAAAATAGAAAACAATGTTATGGCCATACGTTTCTTCAGCTGTGTCGTTTTACCAGTTTATACACACACACACACACACAATATATATATATATATATATATATACATTCACACAGTCGCAGAAACGCACATGTATATCATTACACGATACAAATACACAAATCACTAGGTATGCAAACAGACAGATTGCCCTACCAGCTCAGGTAATGTTTGATGAAATCTGTTGTTCGCACTCTCATTAGATGATAAGCATACAATTAATTGCATGTAATTAATGCTATAGCTGGTGAGTGACTTCAACCACAGTTTATGGTGTCTACGTCGAGTGCCCCATCAACAAAACCCCAAAACCAAAGTTACAAATAGTCTCCTTTTACCTTTATCAGAGCGACACACTTCAGTGGACTAGGAAGCTACTAATCTCAACATACACAAATTTATTTCTAATAGCGGCTATCAAAAACAAAGGCCATAGTGTTGCTTATTTCCCAGCAACGGAGCAAATCTTATCAGTGCGCAATTTTTTCTGTGCTTCCGCCGCGAAAGAGCAAAAAAACATTCGCTTCTCGAGGGTTGCAAGCCGCCATTTGTCCCACTCGATTACCGCACCACCGCCCACGTGACCCAATCACGTGACGGAGCCACCTGACGGCCACGTGACCAGGTCGCCTGGCCAATCCGGCCAAATCTCGTGTCAACATCACGTGACTGGATTCCACTTCCGTGTTTACTGAAGGCTGGCCGAGTACCAGTAAAATCTCGTCAGTTTGCTGTCGTACTGTGTACACAACCATTTTAGCTTGTTATTGGCCACAGATTGGAGATCCCTGACTAGGGCAAGCCTTCTTCTTGTCATATCACTGTAGGCCAATATTGGCGATGTTTTGACTGAGTAAATAAGGCGTTATCGCTGGTTCTAAAACTCGCTTTCTCTCTCTCTCTCTCCCTCTCTCTCTCTAGTTCTCTATCTCTCTAGTTCTATATCTCTTTAATTCTTTATGTCTCTATTTTTATTTATATATTTTTTTCTCTATGTCTTTCGATTTATTGTTCTATTTATTTACATGCCCGCTTAGTAATCCAAGTATCTGTCCAGGTTGCCTTCAATAAATAATAAATAAATAAATATATCATCAATCAATCTAATATATATATATATATATATATATATATATATATATATATATATATATATATATATTCTTTTGTTCTATCATTTACAGTCCTTATTAATCCAAGTAACTGTCCAGGTTACCTTAAAAATAAATAAATTAATACATCAATCAATTAATCAATCTCTATATATATATATATATATATATATATATATATATATATATATATATATATATAAAAGATCTATCTATCTATCAGGTATGTACTTATTTCTGGATTTGCTGATGCATGTATTAAAAGAAAGGTGTGTATGCTCGCGCCAAATTATTAACCCATGCGTATCTGTTATCAAAATGTATATAATCCTGAAATTTAATAAAGCACCTCTTTAAAGGTTTATCAAGTAAATAGTATTCCATTTTTATAATACCACTTCAAATTTCAATACGAGCTGGTCATTTGTATGCTCAAACACATTTCCGATATCCGTACACGGAAAGCTGGGAAGCCATTCGACAAATATGGCTTCTATACACCGGAACCGGACATCGACTGAAATTAAGTAGAAAACCTTCAACAGTTTAAGATCGAAAGTGAAAGCTGGCCTACATTTCGTTTAGCTTTTCGGCTGTTCGGCGACGATTTGTTTCGGACACTAGACGGGGTTTCTTACAAACCCGGAATTAGCCACTACCGCCGGCTGGTAGGACATAGCGCGAAGATAACATCGTGGGCTTTCATTTCACGCATAATGGAATCGCAATTAATTCCCATTTAAAACTGTCCGCCACCGCAGTAGCTCGCGGCGATTTTGGCCTCCGAGTACGCCAGAGGCAAATGCTCGCAATGGACGATGTTATTGCTTCGGTTTTGCTAACGAAAGCCTTGACCAATTCTCGTGAGACAACGCGGTAATTGTTTGGCGGCCGGAAGTAACCCACGGTGACTCTTTCACGTGGTACCAACAATCACGCAGCGTGATCTCGTTTCGGAGCACTGGACCGAGTACTTTCAGGGTTGAGCAAGAATTCTAATTCTAAACCAAACTATGAGAACAGATTATATCACACACACACACACACACACACACACACACACACACACACACACACACACACACACACACACACACACACACACCACACGCACACGCGCACACACACACACATCACACACACACACACAATCATATATATATATATATATATATAAAAGAGAGAGAGAGAGAGAGAGAGAGAGAGAGAGAGAGAGAGAGAGAGAGAGATACGATGACAATGATGATGATGATGATGATGACGATGATGATAATTATAGAAGTAAACTTTAAGAATCTAACAAAATCCTTTCCTGCCTGTATTCTCATTATGCCCCCCCCCCCCCCGACAACTTATTGCACAGTCTGATTGTGGAGGAACAGTTGGAAGGATTTATTTACCAACGCCAAAAGAGGAATTCTGAGAAAAATACCAGCATTTGACTGACTCGTCCACTGGCACGAGATCTCCGAGATATAAAGGTGCCTCATCTTCGAACACTCTGTACGAACATGGAGCTGAATACTTTTGTTAGAGCGTGTCTCGGCAGTCTTCCAGAACGCCCTCTGTATTCTGTGACCGACGGCAGGAGGTCGAAAATTCGAGGAGCCGAAACCTGACTTGAACTTTTCCTACCCCGACGCCATATAATAGGTTGAAACGTTGTAAGAGGTATGCATCCCACAGCGAATGACCGTTTGTAGCCGAGTCACGGAATCTGGACAAAAAGTAGCTAACACCTGAGGCCGCCATTGTGTCGTCACATAATGACATATAATATGAGGACGGATCACATAACAAGAGGCAATTAGACCGCGAAGCTTCGCCTAAGCCGATGTTGAACTTCGACATAAACGCATCGGTGTTATTAGACGGCAAAGAGCCTGTTCGGATTTGTTTTAAATAGGTCAACTGTTTTCGTATTCATAGCAGCAAATTAGCCGATGACACGGAAGACCTTATGTGGAGTTTATGTGCTAAATACAGACAAAACCTTAATTACTTAAAGTGAAAGCCTAGACGGGTGGGATAGGTACGTTATATATTCGTTCGCTAACTTCTAGTGACACTATTGGAAAAATAAGTGTCTTAATAAAAAGAAATTAAAATCGTTTGCCTTACCGATGGTATAAGCAACTATAGAGCATATTCCAGTCTGAGAGCAACAGCCGTGTTAAAGATCCAACATATATGTTGGTTGATGTTTTAGGGTATCAGATCAACCACAATAGGAGAAGAAATGACTCAGTTTAAAAATGAAACCATCTGAGTTCGAATCTTGGGGTGGTCATGTCTGAAGGGTGTTTCATCTTTTACTTTGCTTCATTAGGTTGGGAGGTCGTTCAACCTAATCTGCCAACAGTGTGCGCAAACGTGGCCATCAGACATCATCATCCCGATAGCACGTTTGTGAGAACATTGCGCTTCAAAGCTCCAAGTTCCTGACTCAAATCCGGTTCATACCTGTGTTCGTGGCATACCTGATTTATTTTCCCGATGGGGGAGATGCCCCTCGACCATATGTATCAGGTGTGATCATTGACGAGGCTAATCAACTCAAATGAAATCTTATCCACTTCCTCGGGTTAAAATCCAACCGAGCGTCGATGATGAGGAAATATATTTAGTATGAAATCTATTATCCTCGCAATAGAGCTTCGTGGATGAGCACAGTTTATGAGTTTAGTTGGCATTGAGATCCCTCGCTTGTTGGCGGCCTGCGAGTCTTCCGCGCTGACTTCCTCAATGGCGTAGAACTCCACCGTGGTCTAACTGGTAGCGCGTTGGATCACACTTCACTACAACCCGAGTTCGAAACTCGGCGTGGGCATATATGAAGGGTGTATCATCTTTGACTTCGCTTCATTACCTTCGGAGGGAGGTCGTTCGCCCCATTTAGCCTACATTGTGCACAGAAGTGGCCGTAAAACATCATTCATCATCATTCAAGATGTTGTAGAAAGCGAACAATTTGTTTTAAATTCGGAAATGTTGTCTGAGCCTAAATACTCTTTCAGGTTACTTCCGATACATGGTTGTTGATTACAGCAAAATTGATTGTCCATATTAATATCTTGTAATTTTAATTACTAGAATACAAACTCTATCAGCGATTTGTTATTTAGGCTTCCTTTCTTCGGGCCAGTACGACCCAAAACTGGCTCATCATAATTGTCTAAAATCGCTTTTGATAAATTACAAGAAGATTCAGCAAAGTTTATAAACACAAGCTAATATCGGACCGTTCTATCGTCATAAATGCTCGCCTCTCTTTCGTAAACGGACAGTTGGGATGGCATCTAATCAATTGGATCCTTCGTTCGAAATGTTTGGACAACGTTGCCGCACAAGGTGTACGTTACGATCATGTGTCGGTGACAGGTAACCTGTCGATTAATGAGGAGAAACTTGTCATCCTGTCGTTGATGACATAATGATCTAGTCAACGATGAGAGGCCAATGAAAGCGAAAAACATAACTAGCTTATCATCAAAGACAGATGGCCCCCAAACTAACTGATTACAGAGCGGTGTAATATAAAAAAAAACTGATTACAGACAGGCGTGATAAAACTGACTTATTACAGGCAGGTGTGATAAAAATGGCTTATTATAGACAGGTGTAACAAAGTGTTAACTAGAACACTTGTATATAACTGGATAACTGAAGTCACGTGTGGTGAAAGGTTATATCAACATTAGCATGGGATCTGGCTATGGGTTGGATAAGCACTTAGTCTAACAACAGAAATCAGTAAAGGAAGGCGTACTAAGTATACTATGCTAAGATTGTAGTAGTATTAGTAGCAGTAGTAGCATTAGCAGTAGTAGTAGTAGTAGTAGTAGAAAGAGTAGCAACAGTAGTAGTAGTACTAGTAGTAGTGGTAGTAGTAGTAGCATCAGCAGAAGCAACAGTAGTAGTATCAGTAGTAGTAGCAACAGTAGTAGTAGTAGTAGTAGAAATAGTAGCAACATTATTATTATTATTATTAGTAGTAGAAGTAATAGTAGTAGCAACAACAGTAGTAGTAGTAGTAGTAGTAGTAGCAACAACAGTAGTAGTAGTAGTAGTAGTAGTAGCAACAATAGTAGTAGTAGTAGTAGTAGTAGTAGTAGCATCAGCAACAGTAGTAGTAGTAGTAGTAGCAACAGTAGTAGTAGTAGTAGTAGTAGCAACAGTAATCGTAGTAGTAATAGTAGTAGTAGTAGTAGTAACATCAACAACAGCAGCAAGAGTAGTAGTAGTAGTAGTAGTAGTAGTAGTAGCAACATTAGAAGTAGTAGTAGTACTAGTAGCAACAATAGTAGTAGTAGTAATAGTATTAGTATTAGTAGTAGCAACAGTAGTAGTAGTAGCAACAAAAGTCGTAGTAGTAGTAGTATTAGTAGTAGTAGTAGCAGTAGTAGTACCAACAACAATAACAGTAGTAGTAGTAGTACTAGTAGTAGTAGTAGTAGTAGTAGTAGTAGTAGTAGCAATAGTAGTAGTAGTAGCAGTAAAAGTAGTAGTAGTTGTTGTTGTAGTAGTAGTAGCAACAGTAGTAGTAGTAGCAACATCAGTCGTAGTAGTAGTAGTAGTAGTAGTAGCAATAGTAGTAGTACCAATAGTAGCAGTAGCAGTAAAAGTAGTAGTAATAGTAGTAGTAGTAGTAGTAGTAGTAGTAGTAGTAGCAACATTAGTAGTAGTAGCAACAAAGTCGTATTAGTAGTATTATTAGTAGTAGTAGTAGTAGCAACAACAATAACAGTAGTAGTAGTAGTAGTAGTAGTAGCAGCAACAGTAGTAGTAGTAATAGTAGTAGTAGTAGTAGTATAATAGTAGTAATAGTAGTAGTAGTAGTAGTAGTAGTAGTAGCAACTGTAGTAGTAGTAGTAGTAGTAGTAGTAGCAACTGTAGTAGTAGTAGAGATAGTAGTAGTAGTAGTAGTAGTAGTAGTAGTAGTAGTAGTAGTAGTAGTAGTAGTAGCAGTAGTAGTAGCAGCAACAGTAGTAGTAGAAGTAGCAGTAGTAGTAGTAGTAGTAGTAGTAGTAGTGTATCGAAGAAGTACTGTAGTTGTATGACAGTAGTATATAAATATTAGTAAAGGACATGGATAAGGATTGGATTAGTATTTAGTATAACAAAAGAGTACCTGTGTACTGAATAACATACTAAAGAATATTATGGTAATTAATAGTATTTGATATTATAATTTTAGAACTGTAATGATCTAGCATTGGTAAACAAATCATTCTCTGGTAGTACTACAAAATAAGTGTAGTAGTAGTAGTAGTAGTAGTAGTACTGGCGGGGTTATGCAGTAGTACTGTGATTTTGGGTAGACTGGGGCATCGAACGTAATTATTTATTAATTTTTAAGTTTGGTGAATTCTAACCGAAGGTCTCCCAGTTTTGAATTCAGACCCTTAGCACTAAACTTCTAATGGCACTATGACTAACGATGTCAACATATGAAATGTCAACAATAATGTGCTCTGCCTAGATCTGGTGAATATCAACAGAAATAATGGCTGACTAAGTGAATGAATGAGTAAGTGAATCAGTCAGTGAGTCAGTCAGTGAGCCAGTGAGTCAGTCAATCACTAAATCAATCAATGAATCAATGAGCATGCAATATAGTAGGTAAGTCGGTGAGTGAGTCATTAAGTGTGTCAGTCAATGTGTCAGTGAGTCCATAAGTGAGTTAATGTGACAATGAGTCCGTGATTCAATGAGTCAGTTAGTCAGTTAGTTAGTCAGTCAGTTAGTTAGTCAGTCAGTCAGTCAGTAAGACTAAATTACTGGTATTAATCTCACCTGAGATATAAGGCTGACGGACTACTGACTACAGTAACGAAATAACCCAATTGAAGTTTTTTTATCAAGGAATGAAACATCCCATAGTCACCAGGATTCGATACCAAGAAGTATGTATAACATTGCTCTAGCAACTGAATTGTTACATTATTAGCAGATGCTGTTTGGTAATCAACGAGGGAGAGAGAACAATTTTGCTATATATATATATATATATATATATATATATATATATAGATAGATAGATAGATAGATAGATAGATAGATAGATGATGATAGATAGACAGAGCGATAATTTCTTTTTAATAAATTAGTTACTATTCATAGAAATCAGACGTTACTCTAGCCACGAAGATAGAGATTTCTAAAAAAAAACAAGACTTTAATGCCCACTTTTTCCGTAAACTGGGGACATCACGGCATCAGATAGCGCATCTTTTATCTATAATGTGTTCCAGACGACAGTCATTATGTAGTACTGTCGGCGACGTTCCTGCTGAACCCGGATAAAAGTTGCCTTCGACTACTTAATGTCGTTGTCCTCATACGATGAGTTAACATGTGATATCCTTCTCACTCAATCAAATGAAGTTTGTTCACAAAACTGGGGATTACGAGTTTAAGTATTCAATCAGCTAATAATACTTCTTTTAACAATGGAGTGGTGTCACAGTAAAAAACGAGCTGAGTGCAATCGTATCATCACACAGGTGAGAATGTGTATCAAACAACATTAACGAGGTGTCAGCCATAGTATAGCTAACAACTATCAATCAATCAATGGATCTTTCATTCAATCAATCAAGATATATAGTTTTCATGTTAATTATTTAATTATGCTAATAATGACTAAAACTGTATAATTTACGGAAAATGGTTGTTTATAAACATTTAGTCGTTTTTGTTAAATATTCTAAGTAATGCCATCTCGAAATATCCCTAGTGTATGTGAGAGTCCTGGGTGGGCGTAGCGGTGATGATGATGCTGATGATTGGTGTTTTACGGCCACTTTTGTGCACAAGGTAGGCTAAATGGGCCGAGCGGCCTCCAAAGGTAATGAAACAAAGTCAAAGATGAAACAACCTTCAGATATGCCTACGCCGAGATTTGAACACGGGTGGTAGTGATCTGTGGTCCAACACGCTACCGCTAGACCACGGAGGCGCCCCTTTGTGGGCGTAGCATTTAAGTATCACCCAATATGTTAAATAGATATAGCCAATAACAATATGTGTAAATGTTTGTATTCTACAGATGGTTGAAATACATTATGACAGGACTGATGCGTATATGTAACATAAAATAACTTTTATATTAAAATGTCATAGATAAGACGAAGAACAATATTATAAACTGTGGACTATCAGCATCATCCCGAATCTCATATTAACGGAGTATAACATAACATAGCCAGTCTTTTATAGAGGATAAAAAACTGAACAACCCGATTATAGAGACATAATTGCTAAATGGACAACAGAAAACACTGGTTTTGTTCGCTGTGTGTGCTTTATAATAATAATAATAAATTAAATTTTGTATAGGGCATTTTCCAGAATCGTTCAAAACCGGTTATACTTTACAGTAATCAGTGTATGTGAGTGAGTCAGTGAGTGAGTCAGTGAGTGCTGGTTTGACTGTCCCTGTTAAGATTCTAGCTCATAAAAACAGCGTATGGAATGAAATCCTACAGAATAACCAACCACCCTATAGAGTAAGTTACCTGAGCACATTAAACCTATCAAAATCGGAGAAGTTTTTCTTATAAAGTTCATAACTATTTGTTTTTAAATTTGTCTATCTATAATTTTGTTATAGTTGTTTCATTATTGAATTATAATACGTTAACTGTGATATATCTATTTATACTTCATTTGGGAAATTTCGATGCTTTCCTTGTATAAATGTTTTTAATTGTATTAATGCATATGTCCAATAAGTGACTAGCTATTTTAGGATACCATTTATACCCCGGCGCTTATTTAATTACGCGCTTATTTTATCCTGGCGTTTATTCCCTATTGTCTTAGAAGTCTTTAGCAACATACATATAACGTAACGTAATTAAAGGTGTGCATTTTAGCGATGATCTTATCGCCTCGTATCTAGTCAGTGGATGACGGAAAGTCTACTTAGGAAATGATTGAGATAATCTCAGTGTTCAATATAGCTATGACATGTTTCATCCAGAAGTGAACGGTATCAATCACATCGTCGTATTTCCTAGATAGCAGTTCCCAGATGCCGTACGTCTGAGATGCGACATTGGCCGAGTGTAAACAAAGTCGGTGATTGTTTGAACCTTAAATCTCGAATGGACTTGGCAGCAACACAAACTCATGAAGTCGATATCACTCTGGTTCGTCGGACTCTGACCGACAATA
>JAODUP010000179.1:117500-120000 GCA_025642065.1 Paralvinella palmiformis
TGCTTACTCTTATATTTTTTAAAGAATTGCTTTTTACGTAGTACAAATATCATTTTGCCCAAGAATACCGATGTTGGCCGTTCCTATGAAACAGCGGCTAGAGGACTCCGGGTTGTTGAGATTTGTAGCGGAGCGCTCTATTCGCTGTGCCATCGGAACGACCCGTGTTTGTCATGGGGAAATACTGTATATAAAACATGTAAACCTCAAGCGCAACATTGCTAACTGTTATCCCCATCAGTCGTAAGTTTTACGTACGTCATCGGAACTGCAATGTACGTCACATTTAGACGGATAGCTGTCGCATATAAACGACATAAGTAAACGAAACAGATAAATATGATATTTATCATAATTTGGTTCATATTAAAACATCAGTAGTAATTCTGATAAGGTGAATTTCTCTGGGAACGGCTGGGTACTCGGGAGAGATGTGTGGAGAAATAAGACCAGAGAACAAATAGCAACTTATTGATACATTAGCAATATAATCTATAATATGCGAGGATCTCAGGTAAATAGAAAATTTCGGACACTAATTTTATTCGGGCTTGAAATCCGGACAGATGTTTATATAATTTAAGTTGATACACGACGTTTCATTTGGATCCGGAAAATAATGCTCGACTTACGGGATATGTACAACGGTTTATATTCCAAAACGGAACGTGTAGATTCGGCGTTCGGTTGCGGTGATTGCGAGCGAATCGCCTGCGACATAGACAGTTAATCTTACCCGCGGAAAGCCTCATTCTGGATGTCTCCGGAAGAAAGCCGTATATCCGGAACACGCTTATCGGCAAATCCCGCTCGATAGACGGCCGAATCCAGGAGAGTCTCTGGCGAATCCATCGGCTTTATCCGGACACACGTACAGCACAACTCGACATTGGTGCCGTGTACGCAGAGCGCCTCGGAGCGCACCACCTGGTGACTTCTATCAGCAACACTCCTTGACGTCATGTCGACGTCATAATATGGCTTCTCGTCGACGGATGGCGAAGCGGAATTTGTCGACCTCTATCCCGAAGGCGAGATCGGCTCGCCGCCGCCGCTGTACGCAGCCAGTATCCAAATGATCCGTAACGGTGTTAATCACTTGGATAGTTTTGCCCTCGAAGATCCAGACGAGGTGTGAGACTTGTTGATGACGGACAGTAACCAATTCTGGACGCACGAAATCTCGTCATCGGGGGGAGGCGCCCATTAAGATAGCACAATACTTGTACCCGGTGACCTTTTATCAAAAATCAATAGCGAGAACTGGTCTTCTGTGAATCCGTGTGTGTATGTGTGTGTGTGTGCGCGTGTGCGTGTGCGTGTGTACGTGCGTGTGTGCGATTTTCAGATCCGAACATATCAGACGATAGTGGTCAGACACGACGAGATCTCGATCAATTCATGTCGGGAATTACGTTTAGATCACGTGATTCAGCAAACAAGTTAGCGAGCGTTCTGATTGGTCAGTTCCCTTTGCCATTGCCACCCAAATCGCGCCCGATTAATACCGCAGAGCCACCCTCCCATGTTAAGATACCACATCTACCTTATCTCATACCGAGAAGAGAAAACAACTCAATCCACATATCACTGAAACAGGAACAGATATAATTCAAACTACTGGTACTGGGACAGACCAGATACCAGTAATGCTGGTACAGACCAAATACTACTAATACCATTGTAAGCCAGATACTACTCATACCAGTATAGACCGGATACCATTCATAACGGCACCGATCCGATATCAATAATACCAGTACAGACACGGTATCATTCATACCCATATCGCCCATATACCAGGACAGACCAGACGCCAGCCATACCATTCAGACCAGATACGACCTACCAAGTATGCTTATATAGACAACATACCACCCGCTAACACACACACACACAGAAACACACACACAACAACACACACACACACACACACACACACATATATATATATATATATATATATATATATATATATATACAACACACACACACACACACACAGAGAGAGAAAGAGAGAGAGACAGAGAGAGAGAGAGCAAGATTTACACACACACACAAATTGGCCTTCATTGACGACAAACACTGTCCAAACACAGTAACCATGTTACAGATCACTACGTCATAAAGCTAACAATAACCGTTACAAATATCTAATAGATAACAATAACTATGGGGTTTTAATTGTATTACCAATCGGCTGCCATTTTGCGCACGTCGTTCGGATCCAATGCGCGGGGGGGGGTGTAAATGAGCTCTATCCGAGTCACGTGTGCCCGAACCGACCTATCAGATCTCTCGACGTCTTCTAGCGCGGCGTCCATCTTGACCGCATTTCGTCACATGTCATAGCCAACTATGGCGGCTATTGACAACACTCGGTTATTAGGAAAACCGGAAGTGTTTGACAACTATCGTCTTTACTAGGGTCACTTGATCTATGGACCGGAAGTGATGTATCTGCTACTTGGATAGCACACGTTTGTAACACACACACACA
>JAODUP010000179.1:125000-135000 GCA_025642065.1 Paralvinella palmiformis
CTCCAGACATCCTCCCACCCACCCACTTACCCACTTCAGCATGAAATGAGAATTCGCCCCCCTTCGCTACCTGGGCGCACCATGTGGATATAAAGCACATTAATGTGAAGTATCACTGCCCTCTATTATCGCCCACTCGTTATTGCCTTGGGCCGCTTAGAACATCACTGGTGAGGGGCCAATATGGCGGATAATCCGCTACTGTGTAGGACTTTGTAGCCATGTTAACAGCTGGTCTAATAATACGTATCCTCTTGTTAGAGCACTGTTTTCAATGTGCATGCGTGTCTGCATATGTGTGTGTGTGTGTGTGTGTGTGTGTGTGTGTGTGTGTATGTGTATGTGTGCGTGTGTGTAGACAGAGTGAGTGAGTGAGTGAGTGAGTGAGTGAGTGAGTGAGTGAGTGAGTGAGTGAGTGAGTGAGTGAGTGAGTGAGTGAGTGAGTGAGTGAGTGAGTGAGTGAGTGAGTGAGTGAGTGAGTGAGTGAGTGAGTGAGTGAGTGAGTGAGTGAGTGAGTGAGTGAGTGAGTGAGTGAGTGAGGTAGTTGTGCAAGATTTTTGACATTACAGGAGGTTTTTCCATTTTAAAGGAACGGAAATAATGCCGATTCTATGTATCAGCATAGAAGTAACTTAAACACTATTAATATATGTATATTCCCTTTATTTTATAGCCCAACAAAGATAGATAATTATTCAATATCTTCACCTAATAATAAATTCAGTCTTCGTGTACTAAACAGCTTGGTCTCAGTCGTATTTATCTACTACCAGTACACTTGTTTACACGTCTATATACCTGCACGAATAATGCCTAATTTTGTGTCTGTCTTCTGTAAGTGTAATAAACTTTATACTTGAGAGTGGGTACTAATCTTCTTAGGGACCTGCATACACGATACAGTGCTGATTTAGATGAAATATCTGTTGTTGTTTTTTTGTATAGGTAAATCACTGTATTATCACGCTAAACATTAACTTTATTAATATAATTAAAATAAACAAAGTACGGAACAATGAGCTATACAGCGGCAGTTATTTGTTCAGCCCTTTGATGTATGAGATCGATGTACTGAGATGATCCCTTCCTCCTATTCAAGAAAAAAGAACGCATATACTGACCTACATAACGCTAATTGGTTTATTTATATACAGGTGTATATATATATATATATATATATATATATATATATATATAAAACATTATAGGATACAATAAAAATTACGTTCTTCAATCAGGATCTCCAAGTACGCGCCGAGTTTGGCTTGTCTCCGAGTTTCGTTTAGATCGGCTAAATCGAATGATTCCCTAATCTAAATTAATCGATAGATGAGGTTGGAGATCCAGACGTTCCCATGTTAGTTCGATGAACCTCACGTTCAATCCTCCATAATTCCTGATTGTCAGGAATTTAATTCCATAACATCGTAGACCGAGATAGTCGCTCACTAGTGATGTACTGATGGTTATCTTGATTATGTAAGCTAAATGGGCCGAGCGACTTCCAAAGGTAATGAGACGAAGTTAAACACGAAACAACCTTCAGATATGCCCACGCCGGGATTCGAACACGGGTGGTAGTGATCTGTGGTCCAGCACGCTACCGCTAGACCACGGAGGCGCCCCGAGAGAGAGAGAGAGAGAGAGAGAGAGACATGCACATAAATCTAACCTAATGACCACTTATCTTGTGCGACCCATCAGTGCCAATGTGAGTGAGTAAGTGGGTGTGTGAGTGAGTGAGTCAGTGAGTTAAATGGGTAGGTAAACGAATGAGTGGTTTGTTTATCCCAGGCCCTAGTCACACTGGGACCATATGGCCGAAGAACGACTCTCTCAGGGAAGAATCCTTGTGAATCCTTGGGACAGGGATTCCGAGCCTCACCTGGAGGTTGGCAACTCAGCGTACTAACAATTACTGACGTGAATTACGCCCCAGCCGCCACAACGGCTAAGTCTTAATACCCTGACCTTATTTGTTGATATCCAGATACAAAGCGCTGGAGAAAGTAAACCAGGTCAAAAGATCGTGTCAACCAAATAGGTCGGTGTCCATACGAGGACTATATCAGCTCCGATCGAACGTATTTTATTTCTAACCGGGAACACATTTGGGGATTTATCAACTAGCCAATGAAAGCATTAGAGTACGGCAATAAAACACCACGAAGTAGGCCCAGGATTGAGGTAGATGCCGAGTTTGGACAGATGCAGGTATGGCATAGATACAGCGTTAGCATCGTATCAGACAACTATGGAATAGAGGACTGCCCGGTAAAGACAGCAAATGGATTATGGGCAAGTGTCTGCATTACGGAGGTATACACGGTTAAACGGTGCCTCTCGAAGTGACTGGGGTTGTGTTTTTTTTTTTGGGGGGGGGTAATTTAAGCATTAAATTAAACCTATGAAAATCCTTTTCGTCAGATTGTATCTGCTGAAAGGTGAAAAGGAATATTGGTTGAATGAAAACATCACAGTAACTTAAGGCAAACACGAGCGACTATAAATTATTGATATGGCGCAAAAATATATCTGGCCGGACTTCTTAACAAGTACATCAATTATGATCGTATTTTCTCCGATATTGATTCGAACACTCAATATCGTGCTCATAATAAAGAACTTTGAGGGGAGATTTTAAGATGATGGCTGGCAACGGATGGTCGTCTTCCGGATGTGGGCAACGCTGCCGTCGTACGGATCCGTTACGAAGATCCGGGTTCGCGTGACGCCTAAGCCGCCGTGTTGTCGCGGAAATAGGATTTAGGGAAGTCCGAACACGCCAAATCTCAACGCAGCGGTTGATAATGCCGTAAACGGGTACGGTTCACTTTGCGACAACGAACGAGGACGTAATAACGGCTTTCCGCCATTAACCGAAATCATGCTGCGGCCTATATTTCCTGGATACGATATGCAAATTGAATAAGTGCCGCAATAGGCAAATATTCTTTACATTTGATTCGATTTAGGCATTAATGTTTGGCGTTTCCGAGGGAGGGGGGGGAAGCACTTCCCAGAACGAGGGTTGTGTTTTCTTTGAAATTCCAGGAATATTCCATTCAGGTTGTCAGTAAAAGTTGTACAACATGAAACAGTTTACCAGTTGACTGATAATGGCAGCAAATTATAATTGTCACCAGAAGCTATAACATCTACGTCTACGCTAACACCATTAACAAGCTGATTAGTCGGTAGTAAATAGAGTTCGATTTTTTAAATTTCTTTTCTTTTTGTCGAAATAATTCCACCTTGGCCGGAAGTTGGTTCGAGGTAAACTCCCAGGTCTGGCCGAGTTGTTGATGGAAGCTGGTGTGATGTTAGGACTGAATGGGAATTTGATTATCGTATAGTACTTAAACTAGCACACACATACGCACACGCACACACACACGCATACACACACGAGAGAGAGAGAGAGAGAGAGAGAGACACACACACACACACACACACATATATATATATATATATATATATATATATATATATATAAGACATTCAGAGACCACACCTGATCCTTTCCTGCACAACAAGAAACTTAATCGCGCATTTACACATAATATTTATTGATTTCCTTCGCCATAAAACACGTCTGCTTATCAACCAGAAATAGTCTACCAGCTGTTTTATGAGTGAGCTTCTTCCGATATATCGCCAGTATACAGGTAATCTAATTCTCTCTACCTGTAAACTATATTATATCATATCACCTATTAGCTACCTGGCCACAACACATGCTGACTAACCTTGTCAGGCTGTCGAGAAATATTCGCCAAAGAACATGTCTGGAGATGTTCTGACCTTACCGCGCCATTTTGATGGAATAATATCTCATCCAATCGATTTAGTGAAATCTAGACCTTCAGCATATAAACAACTAATATATATATATATATATATATATATATATATATATATATATATATATATATATATATATATATATATTGAAATAAATGGTTTTGACATAATCGGTAATGTTCTGATAAAGGCTAACATACTTTATAGGCGTACATTCTTCCAATATTCTCATGCCAGTTCAAAATGCGGCGATAAACGTCTACATCTAATTAAATATTATCAATAATTTATGTTAATGATGAAGAATAACACAGAAATTCATTACCACGTTTATGATCGTTTCCGACCCCCCCCCCGCCCAAAATAAAGTTTGGATGACTGCCATACACAACTCAAGGTCACTGTTACCGGACAGTATTCCTATTCGTAAGATTCTCATTATGTTACGAAGGTGTACTTTATCAGGAATCACAGCCGAAACATTTAAACGACGTTCTTTGACAGACGCAAATACGGCGTGGAAGACGGCGCTCCGGATGAACAGTTTTATTAGAAAGCACGGACCAGGAAACATTATGATCTAGATACGCAGAAAAACGTAACTTCTCAACCCGCAGCATACTACCCAATCTTATACTTGCTGGAGGGAGAAATAACTCGCAAGTATAGGAATATATTAAATGATACGGCCTACTCGTAATTAAACTTACGATCGCATTGATACTACAACCAGACTGACATCAGTCCTGAATGTGCTAAGTAATGTAGGAAAAGGCAAATCCATTGCACGCCATTTCATGAAGTCAGTCAGCATGTACAGTAAGTACTGGATATGCATCGCGAAAACAAAACGCGTTTTTTTCCTTCCTTTTGCCGAGTAACGTTCGCCTGAACTTCACTAGTAACTCACCACCACCTACGGTTCCTTCCCCTGAGTGATGCATACGACCCACACAAAGAAACGACCCCCCGACCACCCCCACCAAGATACTAACATCTTAGCTGTACGAATCTATCACCGATATCACTGATTTGTGATATAACAACACCAAAAGGGGCAATAATGGAACGCAGATATCCACATCTGGCAGGTGTGGTGTTTATTTTAGCGGCGTTCGCGAACATCCTGGTACAGGTGATAACAAATAGTGGTTAAAACGTCAAGACGGGTTCACGACGGAACCGACCCATCCTATAGCTTCTTCACGCCGTCTTAACGTCGTACCCCCCACCCCCAGTGGCCGCGTAGTAAGATAATAATATAGCTATTATCACGGGAGATAAACGACACAGAATTAGTAGAAGGCTATTGATATGATTATCAGATACGTTAGACAATATGGAATTATAATAATCTAAACTCAATGTAATAAAAAGATGGCGTACATGTTAATAATGTAAACAATGATATTAGGCTAATATATGAATATGACATAATTATTTATGTTAATAGGCTTATTGTATAATAATCAAAATTTCTGTTTGACCCAGTTAAGGGATGGATGGTGATAGATTAGTTGGCGTGAGCGTTTGTGTTTTTGGGGATTTTACATAAGGCGTAGAAGTCAAATTTGACGATATTTGATTTGTTATTTTGGCAGGACACGCGCTATGACGATATGGCAGCTTGCACGTGATATAGTGTGTGATAACATAGCGTAACACGACCCGTTGCAATATCACGCAATATGACGTGTTGTATGATACCCGATCGTTAGGACGCGTGCATGATGTGTCACGCGGTAACATCATATAATGCGGTGAGTGGATTGGCACGCGCTGTCGCCACCTAGAGTGACGACAGATAGAGGCGCCACTATCGTCTGGGCGTTATTTATTTGGCTAAGATATGTGTCAGGCCAATAGGTCATGGTTTATCTAGGTATTTTACCTTCTCCTGCCAATATTGTAGATATTCACTAACTCTTATCTATATCCAACCAGGTGGAGCAACCAGAGTGTTGATCAGAGCCGTTATCTGACCTCTTCGGAGATGGGTTAATGAATCGGGTTGATGTGACCTTTTCTATGTCGGACGTATGCAAATGAACGTCGTCAGGTCAAGGACGTCGAAAGAATTCTTGGAAACTAGTGGTGGGAATGAGATCACTGGGTCACATCCGGTCATGTCTACCCATTATAAGGTGCCTTTTGACAGACGTGGCTGGGAGTTCCAGTCTAAGAACTTTCACATTGCTACCTGGTATATTGACTGTTTTTAAACGGTGTCAACAAGACTGGTAGTAAACGGTCTCATCAAGTACTGGTACTTGTTTATGATTGATTTAATGATCATGTTGAGGTCAACAGACAGAGGGTAGATTCTAGCCAAGAAGCCCTTTTATTATGCTTTAGCAAACAAACCCTTTACGGTGATCAGCTAACTTATATGAATTAGCTACTTATCTAGAGCCCGAACCAGCTATATAAACGCCGATTTGCTTGCATATCTGCTTGTTATCTATCTACCTGCATACTTGAGTGAAGTTTTTATCGCTTTACTGTGTATAATAATAATAATAATAATAAATAATAATAATAATAATAATAATAATAATAATAATAATGTTATGAGGTGTTTGCCTACTATTCGGCCTGCTTGCCTATCCGCCTCTGTTACACACCTGCTTGCTTGCCGACCTGACAAATGGACTTTTCCGAACCCAGTACTAATGTTATCACATCATTGTGAGACGTTTCCACATTAGATAGGACTAGGACATTTATATAGACGTGAAAACCCAAAACTTTAAATATTAAAAGAAATTATTCTCTTGACATACTCAACGTTGTACTTGATTAAGTTTAGGAAATTGCATAATTCTTTGATATTGAATAAATAGTTAAGTTTTACTCTGTCTAATATCAGTCATACAGGAGAATGTTTATAAACATGACATCAACCTTGAATGTTGTATGCAATTCTTTTCTTCGCAAAACTCTAATTCAATTATCAATTTCTTGTAAAAAGATAAATTATGGTTTTACATCGTGATAATGGTAGAATAGTTATATACTACGATTACTACGAGTAGTAGTAATATTATTATTATCATTATTGTTATTATTATTATTATTATTATTATTATTAATATTATTAATATTATTATTATTAGTAGTAGTAGTAGTAGTAATAGTAGTAGTAGCAACAGAAGCAGTAGTAGAAGTAGTAGTAGTAGTAGTAGCAGTAGTAGTAGAAATTATTGTTGTTCGTGTTTTGTGAGTGCTTTGTGAGTGCTAGTAAAGTTTAAATGGTTCAAATAAAGCGAAAGGTGAAATACCCCTCGAATAATAGGAAATCCGCTATTTGAACCCTGGTGCTAGAGATCTGTGATTAACCGCGCTACCAGTTAGGCTACGAATTGTAGAAATAATAGTAGTCATCTTAGTAGTAGTAGTAGTAGTAGTTATATTAGTAGTAGTAATAGTATTAGTAGTAGTAGTAGCATTAATGATAATAATAATAATAATAATAATAATACTAATACTAATAATAATAATAATAATAATAATAATAATAATAATGTATATTTAATACAGCGCCCTTACTAGCAGGAGCCATTCAAAGGCGCTGTACAAATAATACGTAATATAATAATACCCCAAAATAATATGTCAGTAACAAAAGTTATAAGTGATTTAAAGATAATAATTATTTATCTGTGAAAGCGACCTTAAATAGGTCTGTTTTTAGAAGAGACATTTCTAATATGTGGCGGCAAACTATTCCACAAAGTGGGGGCTGCAACACTAAACGCACAATCACCATATGACTTGAGCTGAGACACTGGCACCTGCAATAGTATCTGACTGGATGACCTGAGTTTTCGGGATGACTTTCTAATGGAAACCATTCACACAGGTATTCTGGCGCCATATCATTAATAGGTTTATAAGTTATTAACAAAATCTTGAAATGGATACGCTGTCTAACAGGTAGCCTACTACTACTACTACTACTAGTAGTAGTAGTAGTAGTAGTAGTAGTAGTAGAAGTAGCAGTGGTACTATTAGTAGTAGAGGTAGTAATAATAATAATAATAATAATAATAATAATAATAACACTTATTCTAGAAAATAAGTACGTCCTAATTATATGTAATAAAATAAACGATTGGCTATTACAGTCGAACCAATATGTTAACGATAACCAGGGAGCGTGGTTCCTATTCTGGTTCCTAGCTCTACCGTAGAACCATTATCTTCATCTACTCTCTGTTAGAATCTCATGATATCAGAATAAACACCGTCCATTAGCTATCAATATGGGCACCACTACACCGAGCTCTATCACCGTTATCTAATGCCATCTCTGTGTGTGTCATCTCCGTGTCATCTCCGTATCATGTTACCTTTAATCGGCAGATCACGTGGACGCCGACATGTCAAATACAGAAGTGATGGTAAACCTCGAACATTATGGGAAGAACTCGGAGCTGAAGGGTAAATATTAGATAGGAGAGGAGGTATGGGTAATTTGGGGGTAGACTTCGGTGGTGATTGAAGATAATGATAATTGAGAGTATTGTTTTTGGGGGGGGAGCATATTTGAGGTAATGGTACTCAAACGTAGTCTCTAAACGCGTTTTCAGGGGCGTGTAGCAGTAGCGTGTTGGAGCACCGATCGCTACCACCCGTGTTCGAATCCCGGCGTAGGCATATCTGAAGGTTGTTTCGTCTTTCACTTCGTCTCATTACCTTTGGAAGTCGCTCGGCCCATTTAGCCTACCTTGTGCACAAGAGTGTCCATAAAACATAAATCATCATCATCATCATCTAAATGTGTTTGGGGAATACTTCCATGGGTAGATTTTTCTCGAAATTGAGAGTAATCTGATGACGGGAAGAAAGTCAGGGAAAGAAGTAAATTGTATGTATCTATTTTAGGTAGAAATAATAATTTTACCATTTAAACATAGCATGACATCATAGAACGAGGTAGAGTAAATACGTTAAGTATCAATATTGAGTAGAGTGTGGTATTTAGAAGGTAGATGACAGCTGTTATTGTGGTGAGAGGATATTGGGCATTAAATATTAGATGGTAAACTCTAAGCTCTTCTATGGGGATTTACGACACTAACAATTCCTACGGTGTAAATGGTAGAGTGCACAAAACTGCAGTCAAGTGGATATTTCCGGGTTCGGGTCCCAATCGAGACTAGATATATATATATATATGGAGAGAGAGAGAGAGAGAGAGAGAGAGAGAGAAGGAGAGATGAGAGAGAGAGAGAGAGAGAGAGAGAGAGAGAGAGAGAGAGCATCATAACGTTCCCAGCTACAGGCCAGTTTTAGCGGTGAATCTTTCGACTCACACTATTGGGAGGTGTGTTCCTGGCTATGGGTTGCTGCCGATGTTAAATGGCGTTACCCTTCTGGCTAATCTGCAGCGATACGATTAAAAACCATTTCTTTTGATCACCATTTATCGCGCTATACATGATTGTATAATAACCAGAGGTAGATTTTATCCGGGATATTTTATACCCTTGAAGGATCCGAGCTAGATCATCTGTTAGTGAGATGAATGACAAGAGTCTGGTAACTGATAATAAGATAATAATTGTGAGTCAAGTTATTAAAACAATTGGATAGTTAATTGGGTATATCTTGTGTATAATTGAGCTTAATAGACAACGTTCGGTAGTTAAGAGGAATCACGTTGTCTATAATTAAGCTCAGTAGCCTAAGTTTAATAGTTAAAGTTAAACCTTCTGTGACATTTGGTTTACTCTCTGAAGCTTGGTGGTAAACAGGTACGTCTGTTATGTAATTAATGTTAATAAGGTGAGAGATATACCCCCATTAGGAATGGTTTACTAATTGAGATGTCAATTGTTTACGCTAAAAATCAAATCTAGATAGCTCAATTGTAGATCTGATTTATGACTGATTGAGGGCTACAGAGGATGTTTTGGTATCCGGGCAGTTGGCTTGATAGAGGTTAATGAGGACGTTTATGTATATGCGCGGTATCCTTCATCTGTGATGGAGGTTAGTAAGGAAGGTCTTGAAGCTGAGCGGGTCTTATAGAAAGAAAGAGATAGAAATATAGATCGATAGATAGAGGGAGGGAGAGAGAGAGAGAGAGAGAGAGAGAGAGAGAGAAGGGTTACTGACAGGTAAGCCTGACTTAAGATTGGGTGACTAAGTACAGCCGGAGGCGGGGGGGGGGGGTTATCTCTAGGGGTAA
>JAODUP010000179.1:137500-142500 GCA_025642065.1 Paralvinella palmiformis
TTCAATGACTATCCGAAGGCCATTGACTTACTCGTTGAGAACATTGTCCCCGATCCACTTAGTCAGACGGCTGATGAACGCCGTAAACAAAACATTTCTGACCTAAACACAAAATTATCAACTTCTTGATTGTCTATGTCCTGCATGGCGACGATGTTTCGGGGTCGATGGGGGCCTGCTCGGGCCGAGATAAGGCAAAAACTGCGGACAAAAGCTGGAAATTACTGAATGGGAGACCAAGTTAGGTAATTGCCAACGGCAACCGTGTATGGAAGGGCTTCTCATTGGTCGCTTTATCTGGAAGGCCATTTTTCATTGGCCAATGCGAGCAGGACGCTGATAGGGTCATGGATATCATTACGTCATGGTCAGCGATTCGTTGACCTAGGACGACCTGGTATTAAAACAGGGATCACGATCAGTCAGCTGATTGGCTGATCCTACGATGACACGTCGTTGATTTGGTAACATTAACCCAACCAACATATATATATATAGATATACAGTATTTTAGGTAAATTATTTAAACAGATATAGGCCAGCTAGCTGGTATTATCACTGGTTTAAATTATGCGTTGAAAGGGAATGGCTTGTAATTGAATAAGTGACAGAGAGGTGATGACGATGATGATGATCATGATGATGATTGGTGTCTTACGGCCTCTTTTGTGCACCCGGTAGGCTAAGTGGTCCGAGCGACCTCCAAAGGTAATGAAGCGAAGTGAAAGACGAAACAGCCTTCAGATATGCCCACGCCGAGATTGGAACACCGGTGGTGGTGATCTGTGGTCAAACACGCTACCGCTGGATCACGGAGGCGTCCCTAAGTGACGGAGAGGATTACTCGATTGCGCACCGGGAAACAAATCCGCATAAATTGCCTGGTTGCACTTTCTAGTTGCCATCAAAAATCGTAGAACAGCAACTCACTCGATGACGCTGAAACGAAACTGTTTTGTAATCGTGGAATACGCTCTGTATATGGCGCCATCAAACTATAACCAGAACGGCACTATCAACAACAATCAACTCCACAACGACCACAACAACAACAACAACAATAACAAAAACAATAACAACACCCTCAACAACAATAACAACAACGACAAAAAGGGGATATACAGCCTTAATAAAAATGAAAAACAAGTTCTGGATCTCTGCCGCCAACTGAATTCCAGCTTAAGGTCCAATCAATTACGTTCGCTGGGATCTAATTTAGGATCAAACAGACAAATTGTCGTCGTTTGTCCGAGAAATGGCGACAATATGTACGCTGATAAGATGGTAGTTAGTCATCGCTAGATGGCGCCATATGATGATTTATGGGCCTCGTTACTGTGCCCCCATATCATCACGTGACTTCCGGTTGTTTGTACTACCCGGTTTCGGGCTATCGGCCCGTAGGTGACCGGGTCGGGAGCGGAGAGACACTACGGATCTCGTTTGTCAGCGACGATAGCAATTAATGAACAACAAACAATGAATATTATCAAGTATCGGTTACGTTATGGGAACCGTATGGGCGCCGCCATATTTGTTGCTATCCAACTCCAGGCTTCGCCATTTTCTTTCATCCATCGGATATCGTGTCGATTTAAATGTGCGTATGTATATATATATATATATATATATATATATATATATATATATATGTGTGTGTGTGTGTGTATGAATGTAGTGTGCGTATGTGTGTGCGTGCGTGTGTGCGTGCGCGTGTGCGTGCGTGTGTGCATACGTGTGTGTGCGTGTGCATGCGTGTGTGTGTATGTGCGTTGCAGTTGTTGTCGCATATCCACAGAGATCTAATCAGGATCAGAGAAACAGCGGGATTGGACCACCAACCGACCACCGCCCCCCTCCCGTCCACCCCGTCGCCGTAATTACCCAGTTTGATTCATCACCTCATTACGGCCATCCGGCGCGGCGCGCAGCCGCAGTGAGCACTTCCGTGAAATCAACGGCCATTTCCGTTTGTTCTGCTCGTCACGCGCCCGATTACCGCCCAGATGACGACTTCGACTCGCATTTCGATACGCCGTTGATAAGCGGCCACTACGTCATGGCGCGTCGCTGAACCACGATGCCTACGTCACGACGCGTCATCGCTTCGTGCTAACTACGTCATCACTAGCGGGATACTTACTGCGATATGTTGCCCGTATCGCCGTCGTCATGGTGACAGGTGTGTTTGTTGGCGTAGAATCCCGTATCCGGATGACGATTTTCTATAATGGTATCCAGACCGGTATAACGTATGTTATACGATGACTTTCCGGCGAACTGTTTCATGGCTGATGCACCAACCGGGGAAAAGACGGCTATGGAACCCGCGATATATATATATATATATATATATATATATATATATGTATATATATATATATCTGGAACCTTTGACGACGGAACCACTAACCGCCGGCTTCTAAACTAGAAGCTAGAAGTGAAAACGAACCAACAGCTGTAGAACCTGCGGCAGGCAGGCTTCGGAACCAGCAGCGATCACTTAACAGTCGGTTAGGAACCAACAGTCGTGCTGGAACCAGCCGTTGGGAAAACCATCCGATCGCGTGATTTCGTCCAGTTATGTCCGACGGCGACGTAGACGGTTCGCGAAGGAAATACGTTTGCCGGTGACGTCACACCGGCGTACACCGTTTACTTATGTGGAAAATGGACGTAGTTCGATTAGATTTCCAGCTGTTTTGCTCTGGTCCACTCCGGCCGTGTCCTTGCTAACAGCGGGGTCCTTGCTGGCGGTGGTGTCCTCGTTCGTGGTGGTGCCCTTGTCGGTGTCCCATGACACCTGACACCCGGAGTGTGTGTGTGTGTGTGTGTTGGTGAGAGAGCGGGAGAGAGGGATCGTGATAGAGCCGCTGTCGTCAATCACGGCCCGCTCCGTTAACGTCAATGTGAGATCAGTAACATAGCCTAAAGGCAGAACACGGGCTCGGTAAACGGCTCGCATACCTGGAACTGACTGATCGACTCAGTGACCGGCTTACCCACCTGGAACTCACTGACCGGCTCACAAATCTACAGCTCGACGGCTATAGCTCACAGACCGCGTGGCTCGACTAGCGAAAGAAGAATCCATGGATCGGCGAACGGTTCACCGATCCAGGGCTCAGCGAACAGTTCATTGACCCAGAGCTCAGCTCGCATATTACAGAACCAGGGTTCGGTGAGAAGCTCACAAACCGAGGACTTTAAAGCAAGTCACAGACCCAGAGCTCAATAATCGGCTTACATATCCAGGGTCAAGGAATAACCCCGTTGGCATACAAAGCTGCTCACAACTCTTAGCTTCACTAAGCTGCTCAGCGAGCAAGTGTTCATTAAACTGCAGCGACGAAGCATTGGGATGCTCATAGACCGATTAGAGTCACTAAGTTGGTCAATTAGAGCAAACTCAATATAATACTAACATACCCTCTGCCACTAAGGCTACTCTCAGATCCAGGGTTCACTAAGCAAGCCACAGATATAGATTCAATGTGCTGCTCACGAATCATAAACCCGCAAAAGACTTGCATATATTAGCTTCCCTAACTACCCAAACACCATGGGGGTACTTAACTATTCAAATACGTCAGTCTTAACCACTTATCGAGTAATTAAATCAACTACTCGGCAAAGAGCCACCGAATTTTCAGCATTTAAAAAAACTATTCACACGCTATTCACTAAGTAGCTCACAGAATTTAAACACGAGCTACTTAAACGTTTCGCAGAAATCGTGGCACAGACGTTCAATAAGTAGCCAATACAAATTCATATTAGAGACTTAGTAACAACTATCTTAGAGGATTCGAGTTAGAGGATAATTTAATAGCGTAAAGAATTCAAAACAAAATTTCATTAAGTAGCTGACATAATTCAGTACCTTGCGATCCAGTTTCAACATTTAGGCTCACTAAGCTGCTCACAAAGCTTCTAACAATGTTGTGCTTATATCCGATCTTCATCGGGATAGCTTCCTCACAGTTATAGATAAATGACGTATATGTCTCTGTATGCCTTCATGCCGTTTCCAACCCAAAAGCTAACGTCAAACGCACAAATTTGTGTAGAGATCATAACACACTGATGCTGCTGATATTTGTATCTGGCTCTTAAAATATACTCATCTTCACGACCATTCCATCCAAAATACAGAAGCCTCTCGTAAATCTGATTTGTTTATCCGACCCTCAAGACGTCATCGAAAGATCCTCAACATCATGAGGTGTTCATCCGATCATTTCATCTGATCGTCGGACCCTTCAAGATTATTGTAGCCTTATATACTGAGGTATTCCTCAAACGCTAAAGACAATCTGAATATGTCAAGATATCCTACATATCCTCAGGATACTCTGAGTACTCGTATATATCACCTAAATCCTCAAAACACCGTCAACAAATGGATGTATGTTCCAGACCATCAGGACACTCTCAACATCACTAGGTATCCCGCAGACCATTAATACACTCTATATATCCCGATGTATTACTCAAATCTCGAAGACACCTTTAATTACATGAGAAATTCCCAAATGCCCCGAAGACATCCTCAATGACCGAAGGTATCTACTTGACAACAGGACAACCTCATCGTGATCCTTACTGCATTCACGATATCCGGACATGGTCGGGTAACTCGCACGACAGCTTCGTCAATTTCAAACGTCAATACTACTCAAAGAACAAGCTTGTCACTCTAACTTTCTCAAATCATCCTCATAATACTACCATCATGGCAATGGGTATTTCGGATCCCAAGTACAACCTCGTAATCTGGAGTTACTCAAATTACCATCATATCATCTCGTCACCTATATGTATGTGTGGTTCTGACCCCAAGGAAAACCTCAATATCCCGAGGAGTTAAAAATCAGATTATCCTGACATTAAGTGTTTCTCCTGTGATGCTAACAGTTAATGTGTAGAGCATGTGTAGAGCATGTGTAGAGCATGTATAGAACATGACAACAGTGTGCTGTTCTTCTAGGATATATTGA
>JAODUP010000179.1:147500-152500 GCA_025642065.1 Paralvinella palmiformis
ACTATCCCACTTTTCCGAGGAAAGTTTCTCGTGGCGTGACGAAACTCTCCGGAAAGGAATCAGTTCCGAGACGATCCCCGCTCGATCCGGAATAATTTATCTTATCCATGGCGACGAAACCGAAGGCCGATTATGCAATCCTGATTGTCCCACGAAGAACAGAAATCGGATCAGACGGCACAGCGCGTATCTGGCCGCGTTTCAATAGACTTCCGTTTAGATGTGTTGCCCAGTGGGCTTAGAATCCGGATATCTCGACTAGGCAAAGGTATGCAAGCGATGGGTGGGCCAGAAAATCTCTCTTTCTCTCTCTCTCTCTCTCTCTCTCTCTCTAAATCCACGTGTCACTTATGATAATAGTTTCATTTTTCAGCTCAGAGCGGAAGTATAACGCGCCACCTGTCGGTTGCGTTTTGGGGCTTCGACTAGGGCGAGCCTGTAGAAGTGTGGGCGGCCATCTTGGTCTGCGCTGAGGCTTCTACGATAATACCGAATAGACAACTGACGACAGTAGACGACACGAGATGACACCTGTTCCAGCAATCGCCGTCATTTATGTCCATCTTAGCATTTCTTAAATAAAGAATTAATTTCCGCCGACAGCGGCGACACCCACCGGCGACAAGTATAAACAGGAGCCGGGTTAATGACGATACTGTCCGCTAGAGGGTGATCACTTCGTCGGGACTGTCGCCAACGGGAAGTGCCGCTCATAGAGCCGACGATGACAACGACATCGTAAATAGACTCCTATATATGGAGCCCCAATATGGAGCTCAAATATAGAAGGAATCGTTGAGCTCAAGGGTAGCACACACTGAAATGATGATTTAGAAACAAGTAGCTCGGATCTGGATCAAATGTGGAACAGAAACATGCGGCCTAAGCGTTGAGACGTACAAAGCTCAAACACGGAGCTGATATGTGGATTCTAAACCCATCCTCAAATGCCGACCTGGAACATGGAGCCGAAACGAGAAATTAAAGCCTCTGAATATGACTTCGGAGTCACAATTGGAGTCCGAAAATATAGCTCAAAGATGGAGCTCAAAGAGAATACCGAGCTTGGAGTTTATACGTGGAGCTCACGTTTGGAGTTCAAATATGAAGTTGAATGGCAATTTTAGCTATAGTCAAAAAGTTAAAACTAAAACTTTCCCTTCAGTATTTAATCGTGGAGCTTAAACATTTTGGAGGATTCTATAATTGGACGACTGACTGTGCGCAGCAATACGAATATCGTCGTGTTGTAATATGGTTATCCTCGCATTCCATAATAGTTTTCCTCGTGCTGTTTAAAAGACATCCCTGCTCTAAGGATAGTTCGTATCCTCATAAAGCCATCCTTATATTCCAATATGGATATTACCATAACATCGTCGCTAGGCTATCCTTACATCGTCATAAGGTCAGCCTCATGTCATTCTCAAGCGAGCCTCATGCAATTGTAAAACTATCCTCATTTAGCAGTAAGGTTACTTTCAGGTCGGTTATACCAAATGCCATCACTTTGTTATAGAGAAGTTCCGGAATTGACGGAAGAATCTTCAAGCTGTTACACAGCTGTCACCAAAGCGTTAAACAACCTGTTCTCAAACCGTTACATCCATGTCCCACAGCCGTTAAATTAATCTACTGAGGCTGGTAAGCTGGTGTCCTGCTGCTGTTAAACGGATTTTCCTGTGTCCTCTCTGTGTAATAGAGGATATCCTCAGGGCCAGAAACACGAGGACATGGTGGAGGACATGGGTGAGTGGTTCGTGTACATATCGTCTGCTTTCTGTGAGATAAAACATTAATATATCCGCCGACGACAACATTTATGGCCCCCATAAAACAGAACGCTCTCCAACAAGGTGAAGGCCGTTCATTACGTCACCGAAACAAACGAGTCAGCTAATCAGCGGCGACCTGGTTTCGTACTCGTGACGTCATCAACAAGCATCTTCACCGATATTCGAAAAGATTAATTGATTTATAATCCAGCCGTTTCGCCTTTAAACGACAGCCCTTCAATGGAATTAAACGATCTATGGATTATGAAATGGCTGAGCATATGAAAAATAGGTCACGTTTGAATGTGTGTCACCATGTTTAGCGACCCGATTAGAATTTTCTTTCGAAATTTTCTTTTACTGAAGAAAAGCCACCCCTTACTACGCGAGAGAAATCCCATTGAACGAAGTTTGCGCCGACCGATGGAATATGAATCTGCTTATCATGATCTTCCCGCTATGGTGTGAGCGATAATTTGGCAGATCGACATTCTGGCGCAAAGTAGGCCGCATTTCACGAGCTGTTTATTTTCTAAGCGAATTCGCCATTCCCGATTGCCGCCGCTTGGCTCGGATCGTCCGCATATTCCCGCTGAGATTCGGACAGGAAATCCGCCAATCAGGATATGATATTAATGTCAAGGTCGCCGACTGAATGCGAATCTGGGTGGAATAGGTCGTGTCGTCTGCTGAAAGATTCCCGGCTAGAACACAGGCTTATGTTTTGCGATCGCGGAGTAGTTTCTGCCAATCGTAAATAGTTATTTATTTGCAGGTTTTCAAACTAATATTTCCTCGATCCCTATTTCAGTAATCAACCGAAAAACATCTGTTCCTATTTAATACCCGGAAGTACTGTTTTGGAACACTTCAGGGGGATTTCTTTATAATTACTTCCCAACTAGCAAGACGCAAACAAGTATTTGAAATGTGTTTCTTGTAGGTTTAACGTGTTTATAACTAAGGCCAATTTAGCCCGATGGCATGATATAGCACAAGTTGCCGACAAATTGGTCGACTGCAGCAGGAAGACGTTGTCCAGCTTACGATTTGGAGGCATTTCGTCCAGGGAATATATTGTAGGATTGGGTACGTGAACGTATCAATGCGGAGATGCACGAGTACTGTAACACACACACATACATGCGTGCACACTCACACATGCGCGCGTGCGCACATACACACACACACAAAAACGCTAGCAACCATCTTTATGCCGTTTTAAGCAGGTTCGGGTACCAGCATAGAACTACTAAAGCGAGCCACTATAATATTGGTCATGGCACCGAACTCGCTGGCTTCTTTCAACAGACAGGGTACACTGTCAATTACACGACAAAGTTACAGATGTTTCCCCAAAATGAAATCTTCACCAACCAAAATAGACCTTGTCTATATTCGTTATCAGAGAAATGGGAGGGGGGAACAAATAAACAGAAAACGACTTCACCTTTCTCTCTCCTCTCAATATATATATATCCCTTCTATATTTCTGTCTGTCTGTCTGTCCGACCGTCCGTCCGTCCATCCATATATTATCTATCTATCTATCTATCTATCTATCTATCTATCTATCTATCTATCTATCTGTATGTATGTCTGTCTGTATGTCTCTCTGTCTGTTTGTCTATCAATCAATCAATCTATCTATCTATCTATCTATCTATCTATCTATCTATCTATCTATCTATATATATATCTATCTATCTATCCATCTATCTGTCTGTCTGTCTGTCTGTATGTATGTATGTCTGTCTGTCTGTTTGTCTGTCTGTCTATTTGTCTATCAATCAATCTATCTATCTATCTATCTATCTATCTATCTATCTATATATCTATCTATCTATCTATCTATTTATCTTTCTATCTAGGCACACACACACACACAGTCACACGCATACACACACACACACACACACACACACATATATATATATATATATATATATATATATATATATTGCTAACTATCTATATGTTTATCTATCACTTTCTCACCCACCCTCCCTCAATATATCTATCTCCACCCTGCCAGGCTACTACGCGATTGCATAATATCGTATACACAATATTTGATGACGATTTGATGACAATTTTGTCGACAAACGACTTCCGTTCAGTTATCAGACTGTGGCTCCGATAACTGAGATAACTAGAGGCTGATATTATAACAGTTAATGGTAGGGTTGTTATTTGTTGTCATGGTAATAAGGTTAGGACAGATATTCCTTCCTCTTTCCCTTCCTTCTTCCTCTCTCTTCCCTCTCAATATATTTCACTATATCTCTCTTTCTCTCCCGCCATCTCTCCCTACCCCCTCCCTCCCTCCCTCCTCTATCTATCTATCTATCTATCTATCTATCTATCTGTCTATCTATATATCTATCCATATATCCATCGATCTATCTATCTATTTACGTGTGTGTTGTGTGTGTGTGTTGTTGTTGCGTGTTGTGTGTTTCGTGTTTTTTACTATTATGACATCTCGAACTGTAATTCAAACTCTCGTTTTTCGACTGTCCAATGCCTCTTCTCTGAGACATGTGTAATGTCTCACCAGTGTGTGGTGTGTGTGTGTACACGCACGCGCGCGCGCGTGTGTGAATGCTTGCGTGTGCATGCGTGAATGCGTGCGTGCTTTTTTATACCTGACGGAAGTGCCAACATGATGTTAATTTTTGTAAATATAATGTTTCCATATAATCTTCTCTATATATAATAAAACAACATCAAAACAACCACAGAGTGCTAACAAAACAACGACAAAACCCCGAACAACAATAAAACAACTACTATAATGATTTGCTATTTTTAGGCAAACGCCGGAAGTGGTAGGCAAGTGAATGAACTTCGCAATTCATTTACACGGCTTAGTTTTACCTTTGTTAATCCTTCACCGATAGATAGACAGACAGACAGAGGGATACAGACAGACAGACAGACAGACAGAAGCCATAGAGTAACACAGACAGACATATACACAGACACAGACAGACAGACAGACACAGACATAGAGATACATATATACAGAACGATAGAAAAACAGAAACGGACAAATGGATCCAGAGGACCAAGATACAAAGAGACAGACTAACACACACAGACACCCGTGCGTGCACACACACGCGCATGCACACATACACATGCGATAAATAAATAGACATACAAACATACATACTTACATACAGAGACAGACAACCATACACGCCCACACTCAATCCCCCC
>JAODUP010000179.1:162500-205000 GCA_025642065.1 Paralvinella palmiformis
AAACTCGGGTTATGTTCTAAGAGACACGATGGGTTTTTTTAACAGACAAAATGTCCAGATATAACCATCCCACACTCGATAACAACAGAGTGAGGACGTTTTGCGGCTCGAGCGGAATTTGGCTAATCAAGCAAAGTGCAAACGAAATTACCAAACAAAAAGTGATTGTAATTGTCTCAGCAATTGTCTACCGTATTCCTCAAAGCCATTTTATTATAGGAATTCGGTCTAATTACGTGCTCCAGCTTACACTGTGATTATATGACAGCAATTAAACAGAATATCTAATGACCAGTCAAATAGCAAAGACTGGTGTCTAAATCGAACTCTCCTTAATTCAAATTAGCTTATTTATGTAAGCCAAAATACACCAGCAATACCCCAATCGGCCAAAATGATGTTCCGATGACGTGGTATTGAGGGCGCCGTACCTCAAAGCTCCGGGTTGTGTGTTCCAACCCGCCTCATGTCTGTATCGGTGGGATTTGTTTCCCGAGAGAAACGGCCCTCAACCATATATTCTAGCCGTGACCAGTGTCGAAGCCAAACAGATGAACGTATACGTTATAACAAGGGATGTCCCGTGACTGAACTGGGTAAGGTGTTTGGTTACAGAGCTCCGACACGACGGATCGCTACCTGTCTAAATGTAAAGGATGTTTCATTTGTTTTATTTAGCCTCATCGACTTCGTCAGTTGCTCACCGGTCTAGTCTGCCATCGACTTAACAGTGTAGCAAAAAACATTAATTGGGAAATAATAAACAAATTATACATCTCTCTCTCTATATATATCTGTCTATCTATCTATCTATCTATCTATCTATCTATCTATCTATCTATCTATCTATCTATCTATCTCTCTCTCTCTCTCTCTCTCTCTCTCTCTCTCTCTCTCTCTCTCTCTCTCTCTCTCTCTCTCTCTCTCTCTCTCCTCTCTCTCTCCCTCCTCTCCCCTCTCTCTCTCTCTCTCTCTCTCTCTCTCTCTCTTCTCTCTCTCTCTCTCTCTCTCTCTCTCTTAGAACTTCATTATAATTATAAATGTATAGTATAATTTAGACTGATTCTATGTTTAGATGTTAATTTAACTGATGATTAGACTGACTTTATGTTATCTCGTTACCTTTCAGCTCTACGACTTACAGCTTTTACAGAAGTATATAATTATTAACATAATAATAGAGAAGACGTCCTCCTTACATGTTGGTCTTGGATTATCAGCTGTGTTCCACCTCACCACCCCACCATATATATATATATATATATATATATATATATATATAGAAGAGAGAGAGAGAGAGAGAGAGAGAGAGAGGAGAGGGAAGAGAGAGAGAGAAGAGAGAGAGAGAGAGAGAGAGAGAGAGAGAGAGAGAGAGTAATACGCCTGTAGTACGCTATTCTTGTGACCGGTGATCTATGGCAGTAATTGAGGAGACCGGGTGTAGTGCGGAACAACAAACCTAGTTTTTATCTGATCGAAAGTTCATTCCTTTCTTATTCGGGATTTAACATTTCCAATCTTAGAATGTTCACTGATGGTCCAACAGAAGTAATGACACTTCACAATTTATAAAATATTTACACAAAACGAGAGCCGCCGAGTTGACGTCTTTTGTTTGTAATTATCAAGAGCTAATCAGATAATTAAAGTGACGTAATAAGGTGTTCGGTATTTCTCAGCCATCAAATAAAACGGTCAGAAACATAAAATGTTAATCACAAACAATTTATCTAAACAAAGCATCAATAACTTCTATGGTCATATTTTGATTTGTTGGATTTTGCGCTGAAATCATAAAACTAATTAACGTGTTAATTACAGAAAGGATGTAAATAGGATTGTGTCTGGACGATGTTTCGAGACCAGTTGGTTGTTGATTGACTGCTAACAATCGACTGCATGTTGATTGGCCGCAGTTGAGGACTCTACTGCCGCTACACACCCGCCGTAATTAGCATTGAGACTTGAGACCTTATAAGGTGACCGCACTACATAGGCCGACCGTAGTTGGGGCGTTGCAGCAGGAGGGCGTTTTCCTGTATTAAAAAAGTTAGCTTATAATATAATTTCCCTGCTAAAGCCGCCTAGGAATTATTTTAAGTGAAGTATACAATGTGTGATGAATATATATATATATATATATATATATATATATATATATATATATATATATATATATATATATATATAATTTAATATCCCTTTCCAAGGCCTGTTTTCTAGCCAGTTTATCCCATCTCATTTGTAGGCATTTCGTGATGATATTTTAAATTATTCTTGTGTCAAATAAAATATAATCTTTTGGGTTCTATATAATTTCCCTAAATATTGTCTGAGAATTGCTCTTGCTCGCAAGCTTTGTTCATGATATTATTATCATTGTTATTATTTTTATTGTTATTACATGTATTATTATTATTATTAGTAGTAGATGTCTATCAGTAGTAGTAGTAGTAGTAGTAGTAGTAGTAAATTTCAACAGCATTTTTGTGACAATCTTACTGAAAATAAAAATTGTTACCATGCTGATGTGATATATGTTCTAAAAATGTTACTTAAATGTTATCATTACACTATTAGAAAGTGCGAATTAAAAATAATTCTAGCCGTTATATCTGAAAATCTAGCCAGTCCGGTTAACTCACACTACTCTACCGTAAACTGACACCACGAGGAAGCCATTTTGTTTGTAGCACGTGATCTCGATGATATCGCGTGATTCGGTGGGCGATCTCGTGAAAAATGCAGCAATATAACTAGATTAATACGTGACAATGGATGAACAGTCCAAAGTAGACACACGCAGACACACAGAGAGAGAGAGAGAGAGACAGAGAGAGAGAGAGGTTAGCCATTGATCTGATATGTTTAGAAATGATGTTTATATCTCTGTGGCCGGAGATGATGAGTTAATTTATTCCATCTGCTTATCGTCTGCCACAGACGGTGTGGCTCTAAAGAATATCACGTTGCCGCCATTTTGTCCGAATTGTGTCACACTTTCACGACATTATAACCGGTAGTTATGACGATATGGTTTATCGTATCGGGTGGGGGAGGGGGGGGGGGACGTATGAGTTAACGAGCACATATATAATGATATTTAAAAACATCCTGAAAGTGAGTTTAAGAATTGGAGAAAGAAGATGGACATAACCAAAAATAACAATATCAAAACTACATCAATAATAATTACTATAATACATAAAATAATAATAATAATAATAATAAAAATGTTGCTTTAAGATTGTGTTTCTGCGCTGTTTAACACACACACACACACACACACACACACACACACACACACACACACACACACACACACACACACACACACTGTGTCAATCGCCCGAAACACACAAATCTCAACCCACCGTTACTATGTTTGTAAAGCAATGAGATATCTATATATCAATTGTCAAATAGGAAGCTACGACTAATTCATTTGAAGTACATTTAGGTTTATTTTCTTATTGTGTTGGGCACTTTCACACCTGTACAAAGATATAAATTCTATTCAATTATCTTTGGGATGTTTTCAAAACACCGGGTTACGTAAGTAGAACAAGTAGAACAAAGAGATTAAAATAGCGCCCATCCTTTGTTAAAAAGAATCAAAGGATTAAGTGCGTGGCTTCCTATTGAAAATTGTGTATATAAACCTCGAGCAATATGGTAACGTTAGACATTCTATGCAACCTGATGAAGACTTGAATAGGTCGAAACCGGTCGTTGTTATTGGGTTGAGTCGTGTTATATCGCTGCTATTAGTATTAATCTGAATTTATTCTGATTTATGCTTATATTATTCATACATTATTCATACTGTGTATTAATATTTTATTTCTCCATTTTAGGTTTAATCTTTCTTGGCCGTAGTGTTCGACACAAAGCCTGGTTTTGTTTTAATCATAGTTTCTTTTTTATATTTAGATTATCCTCTTCTGGATTATTTTAGAATTTTTTTTCTTTCATTTTTCTCTAATTTTACCGGTAATTAATTATACTTGCAATTAAATATTTTTTTTAAATCAGTTTGGAGTTAATTGTTGTTTGAATGAAAGTATAACACCTGTGCCAGCGCCTTAACTATCTTTATAAAACACACACACACACACACACACACACACACACACACACACACACACACACACACACACACACACACACACACACACACACACACACACACACACACACACACGTACGAAAAGCGAATTAGCTGGTTCCCACAGGCTGATGAGTAGACCAGACACATGCTTAGGTATACGTACACATTTATCAATATGTGGAGGTATTGAACATTTAATATTTAGATTAATGTATGTATAGTTGTATTTAGATTTATGGAGGTATTTTTCGAAGGAGGTTTAGATATGTTGATGCTCTGTGCCTGTTTTTACCGGTATTAATTTTACTGCAATTTAAAATTACAAACAGGGATTAATTTTTAATGAAAGTATAACACCGCACACACACACACAAACACACACACACACACACACACACACACACACACACACACACATATATATATATATATTAAAAATAACTCTTTATCCATTGACATTATTAAATTGTCGGTAGCCACATGTAGACGATGTCAAATTTCAGATCACGGCTCCTTCAGGTAAATACACTACCTCATACACGTTGTAATTACTAATTACGTCATACTAATTCCAGAACACGGCCTTAAATTCGTCAACACGATCCTGAACTCTGCTAGCGTATTCTCTGTGTAATCTAACAACTAGCTTCAAAGAATATTTGCTTATCCACTGATTACCCGAACTCAAAGAGCACAGATCTAGGCCAGGTCAGACTAACCACAGATCGAGAACATCTTACTTGTAACCTATATCAGGTGCGGACAACAAATGCCAAATCACACAGATCCAGTACAGATGGCATTGGAAACAAAGCGACGATACCTCAAATAGGATTTACACCTAAGACGTACGGCCCTAATCCAAGTCTGATCAAACAGGGAGTAGATCCAGACATGTTTATATTTAACCTTGTTTTCTTATTTGTTTTGCCTTTTATTTTTAATTAATTACTTTAACCAAATGTAATTGTTAATCGATCCACGGATATCTAATGATTTATTTTAATGAATTACAAAATTAATGTTTTCTTTATTTAAAAAAAAATCCCGTATACATATCCTTACTACTGCCCATGGTGGTCAGGCAGACGATAATTTTGGCTAACCCCACAAATTTATTATTCTATATATTTCTTTCATTGCTGATTTTAGTATAATAATAATAACAACTATTATTATTATTATTATTATTATTATTATTATTATTATTATTACTATTATTATTATTAGCATCATCATCATCATCAGCATCGTGATCTTCTTCATAATCATCTTCAGTAAAATCATGTTTTTATTTATGACAAGTCACGGTCAAATGAACAATGAATAGCTCATGTTATCGTTAGTCAATATTTTTTTGTAGAACAGATCCCTGAGTTGACGACCAGATGCCAAACCTCAATACTCGGCTCCTGATAAATGTACTGTAGTAGCACTACTTTATGACCTTTGTACTCGTTCTTCGTGGATCGTGGCATTTTTTTGTTAGATTTATAATCCATCGTAATGCACTTGTTCCATATATATACTTCCTAAATGACCGACTGACCCGGCGATCAAATGAAAGGTCGGCGGGTCGAATTCGTGGGCATCGAACTAAGAGCCTCCCTTAATTTAATAATTCACTCTATCCACTGATCAATCTCCCCCCCCCCAGTCAAATTAGTAGCTGTAAAGTAACTGTTGTTGTAATAGGGCAAGTACCAGCAATAGTGGTAACTAAACATAGAATGACTGAAATCAGTTTAGTGTTTATTGTTCAGCTTTTGTTATGATGACATCAAATGAGCTAGCCATTTATGATATATTTAACTGTTTATTAATTAATATTAATTAATATTAATTAATATACATTCGACCATACCCAGTCTGTTTATTTAAAGGACATATATTGCCATCTTCGTTATCTCCATCTGACCCTGACAATACAAATATTCCGACAGATGATCTATCAAAGGTTTTCAGATCACCGAACCGCTATAATGCCTCTGACCCAGATCACATTTCTTTCACGGTTTAAGCAAAAAAAAAACAAAAAAAAACATACCGGAGCAACTTGCCTCCCGAATTGACACGAATGTTCAATTTGGCTCGTATCATCCATAATCTATCAATATGGGAAGATATAATAGTGATCCCGGTGGCGTGGAGGCCGGAAGCTTATGAGACTGTAACTGGTACACCATTTATTTGTGGCTTTGGAATATCTTGAATAAATATCTAGAATACAATTGAATTATATCTGGATCGTCGCTACTTGTATAGAGCAAAGGTTAATCGTTTGAAGCCGCTACTTTCTTATATTGATACCATCAATGGTAGCTTTTATAAAATAAGATCGGCTCAGTAATACCTTTATTTCTTGACTTTTGCAGGGCATTCGACACAATTAGTCTTCATATACGCCGCAAAACAACTACATCTATGAACAGTAATAAACTCATTACTGGTTTTAAAACCGAGAATATATCTTTTATTACCATAATACTTAGCATAATGATTATTATGACACCAATACATTTATGATAACCAATGAGCTACTAAAGACGATTACAGGAAAAAGATGGCGACAAAGATATCACATCTGAGACAAGACTGTGTCACACTTGCCAGGTGACGAGGTATCCTTTTGTAAATATTCTCGTTCTCATCAAAGAATGTAAACACAAAACTGATCAAAAGTAACTGTCAATGAAGTCCATATTTAGTTTTGATGCCATCAACTTTCATCTGTTCTATGATAAATATAACACCATGAAATCTCTCAGAGATTCATTGGGGCCCCTCCGTGGATTAATTGATAGAGCGTTTGTCCACAGATCACTGCCACCTGAGTTCGAATCTCGGGGTGGGCATACCTGAAGGGTGTTTCATCTTTGACTTCGCTTCATTACCTTCGGAGGTCGCTCGGTCCATTTAGCCTACCGTGTGCACAAAAAGTGGCCGCAAAACATTAATCATCAATCAATTTAGGAGATTCAGATCTATCTCCTGTCACAATGGACTATTTAGAAAGTTTTGTTCGTTATATCAGCATTTAAAATCTAATATGAATTATGGAAAGACTCTTAATAAATTGTATTGTACTTTGTAATAAATAGAATGATTGGGCAATTACGGTAATACATATATGGGATATACATATATGTGCGTCTGTGAATGTGTGCGTATGCGCGGGCGCGTGAGTACGTCTAATATATGACGATTATGTTACCAAAGACATCGCTTTATTGTGCAGGAATCGAATATATTCGCAAAATGTCGAAATACGACATTTTTGTACAAAGAAATCATAAAGCCAATAATAGGATTGGCTGTAATAATGGCGAATAGAGAACGTAATACTGATAACATTATATCATGACAGTCATTATAGTACAGCCTTTATCCATGTCCTAGCATCCTCTTCCTGACTGTCTCCCATCAGGGAGTCTCCTCTTCTATCGCGAGACAATGGTAGGACATCAGAAAACTGGCCATTTGGCGTCAAATCTCGATTGGTTTGTCAAGTTACTGTCGCTACACGGGAAGGAGATAAGGTTGTTGTTGTTGTTGTTGTTGTTGTTGTTATTATTGTTGTTGTTGGTGGTGGTGGTCGTCGTCGTCGTCGTTGTATCGCCTTTGTCATTGTTGTTACTATGTCTTTTTTATTATTTAGTAAGTCCGTGAGAGTTGAGTACAGTTGAGATGATGTACGCCGCAACAGGATTGCGTCTTGTCTTTGTGGCAGACGTAATAAACGCAGCGTCCATTCAGGACACAGTGGCAACGGTGTGTGAACACGCTAGACACGTCTACCGAGCCGTGTGACACGCTTGATTCGTGTGACATGCCACCCTGTTGCTTGCCACACTCTGACCCTACACTCGGAGTCACATCCCATATGGAGGTCACGCGATCTGAGAATGCTGCAGACAAACGAGATACAAGGTGTGTGTCATCTCTGAGCAGATAACAAGGAAGATATTGATATATCATATGACTGTGGCGACATCTGTGATTTTAAATGTCTTTAAAAAACTGCGTATGTGCGTGCGTGCGTGCGCGCGCGCGTGCGTGTCGACGCACGCCTGTGTGTCTGTCAATTTGTCTCTCCCTTTATTTGGGGGTTTTCTTTGTTTATTTGTTTATGTCCTATTATGACGCCCATTAATCATAACTCACTCACTCACATACTCACTATCTCACCCGGCAGTCAATCATTTAATTATTAGTCTATGTGTGTGCATGTGTGTGTGCGCGTGTGCGTGTGTGTATATATTTGTGTCAGCGCGAGTGTATGTGTGTTCGTGTGTCCATGTGAATGTATATATGTGCGCGCGTGTGTGTCGATAATGATGATGATAATGATGATGATTGATGTTTTACGGCCACTTTTGTGCACAAGGTAGGCTAAATGGGCAGAGCGACTTCCAAAGGTAATGAGACGAAGTGAAAGACGAAACAACCTTCAGATATGTCCACGCCGGGATTCGAACACGGGTGGTAGTGATATGTGGTCCAGCACGCTACCGCTAGACCACGGAGGCGCCCCCGGTGTGTGTGTCTATATATATATATATATATATATATATATATATGAGTGTATGTGCGTGTGCGTGCGTCCCTGTGTATATGTATGCGTGTGTCAATGTGTGTACGTGTTTCTTACGCGAGCCTGTCAAAGATCTATCTTAGTTTCTACATTTCCTATTGTTGAGGCATTCATTCCCGGACTCCCTAAAAGTAACCCTTTAATCTGAATAATTCTTAGACCTTGGTAAGTGAGGTTTAACAGGATGTATCAATGTTTATGTAGAGCCTGTAACATAAGGGTCATCGGATGTCACCCTATTTAATTAAGGGTCATTGAATATAAATTTATATCAGAAGAAATCAGCCAGTATCAATAATTACGGTTGTAAGTGTCATCAGATACAACAATGTGTCACTGTGTGTCACTTATTGTTAGAAAATGCCATTAGATGTCAAGATTCATCCTGAACTGTCAGAATGACTCACGACAGTAGGAATTGGGCCGCAGATGTATGTGTATGATGTAACTGTGTGTGTGAGGGGGAGGGTGCACATTATCTGAAATGGAAATGGAATGATATATGCTTTATTGTTATATATCGTTCTCGATTCAAGAAAAGTCACTTCTCTGAATTCCCTTGCTGATGAATTGACCAGGAATTTTATTCAAGATTCGTGATTTTTTTATGGTTTGGGCGTTTGAAAACACCGATGAACACACACACACGACACGCAGACATACGAAGACAGACAGACATACACACACAAACACACACAAACACACACACACACACACACACACACATATATATATATATATATATATATATATATATATATATATATATATATATATATATATATATATATATAAACATATATATATATATATATATATATATATATATATATATATATATAAACACACACACGCACATAGTATGCCATAAGTTGGTCAACAGCCTACTTATAACTCTCAGACCGATCCAATCAGTATTTCTCGACTATTTTTCCTATTATCAACTATTATCATCACTTCCGCCCACGGCTCGCTCCATCGTGAAGCTGATCACTCGGTGGCGAACGTCGTCGGGAACAACAATTCTTCTTTTTGCCGTACTAACCCGATAAGTGTACGTAGTTACAGCTCGGACGGCCGGACATCTCGTACGCGTAATAGCTCGCCATTATCGACGATGTTTTCGCGGCGCCGCATTAAAGACGTTTCAGGAACGAGCCGCTACCCCCGGGGGCCGTCCATTGTGTGCGCCCGGGTCATTAGGGTTAAGATGTCCACATAACGCCCCCTAAACCGCCTCTTCAAGGGTATATATTAGCGAACAAATCTAATATATTAGGGCCGGGCCCCGCGCCACCCCGCGGGCCGACTAATGGTCAATGAATTTCATTTCGTTTTCATTTTTGTTTCCTCTGCTGACGATTTGCGATTTTCCGAGGAAGAGACATAGCAGACTCTGGGAGAGTATGGACCGGGACGTGGGTGGAGGTTGTGGAGGGGTGGTGGTCGTGAGAGTGATTTGTTTCCGATCTGGAAGTCACAGCTCGAGGTCAGCGTTTAACCAGAAGGCCGATAGAGGTCGCCACGCGTATGTGGCTTAGGGAATGTTGCCGTATTAGGTATGGCATTAACGTAGTATGAGAAAGACACGATTCCTGTCACTTGTTTCAAAAACTGAATGATCGTGTTCAGGGCCAGAAGTCGGGTGCAGGTATGCTGCTGTGAAACTGTCATAAAGCTGCCAGGAATCCCCTATACACACGCACGCATACACACACGCACACACACAGATATATATATATTTATATATATATATATATATATATATATAGAGAGAGAGAGAGAGAGAGAGAGAGAGGAATCGCTAATGACTGGTTCTCTAATTATCTTTCTGGTAGATCTCAGTACGTGAAGATTGAGAGTATTCAGTCCAATTCCCGTGAAATAGAATATGGAGTCTCCCAAGGTTATATTTTATGGCCACTATATATTGTTGACGTGAATGACATCGCAGTCAACACCGAGCAAAATATTATCATTTACAGACGACACATCACTATTCTTTTCACACTCAAACATTAATTAACTTTTCCACAAAACGAATACAGACATGCAATCATTCATTATTTGACAGGTTTTGTGCAAACCGTTTCTCACAAAATCCAACCGAAACAAAATATATACTCTTCCGACCAATAAACTCACATACTACGGTCATGAATATTCATATAAACAATACCCAATTAGAACGAATAGGTTCGGAATTCAAAGAAGTATCTATCAAATTCAGCATCACATAGCACAAGTAAATAACAAGATATTGAGGTCTTTATTTGCAAATAAGCAAGTTAAACATTTCTTATCTATTAAAAGTCAAAACATTATGGATAAAACTGAAATTCTTCAAAAACGAGCGCTAGAACAATAGATAAAACTCATTTTAACAGTCACACTGATCCGTTGTTTAAAAAATCTCAAAAACTTAAAATTAAGGATGTTTACGAGTTCTAACCAGCACTGTTTATGCATGACTACTCAACATAGTGCGTTGCGAGTAAGATATTTCACAAAATATTCAACTATATTAATTCCCGCAAATATGTGGACAGACATGGGGTTAATTCAATTCCGGAATTGGAATTGATGGTCAATTCCAATTCCGGAATTGAAATTGATTATATTTAAAGAAAAAATTAATTGGAATTGGAATTGAGAAATTTTGAATTGGAATTGGAATTGAGAAATCTTGAATTGGAATTGAGAAATGTTGAACTTGAAGTTTCTTACAAAACAATTAAATCCAAACATTAATATAACATTTTTACAATGTTAACACTTACATGTGGTATTACCAATATACTGGAACCATTATGATCCAGAGCTTTGGTTCCTTATCTATTTTTGCTTGTAGTTCGGGGAGTATCCCCAGGCTGTCGCTTGTTTGGCACACTCTGCTGTTCTATCTATATATATATATATATATATATATATATATATATATATATCAGATATGCACACCGACTGTGGCACCCCAAGTGAGCATTTAGCCACTGTGACACCACCACATAGCATACCTGTAATCTATATAGAGATATTGCTATTTAGGAATTAATTAATTTTATCATCTCACCAGGAATGCCAATCTGTAGCCAAAGGTCGCCCCTCCTCTCCTCAAACTGTGACTACTATAGCCTGTCCCCAGACCTAACTGTTTAATAACCATTTGAGAGATTTTGTAAACTAACCATTTGTCAGTGGTTTAGTACCCAACAGGGTTGTGAAAGTAAATACAGGGTCTGACCCCTGCTGGGCGGAGCTAAGCAAATACATTCGTTTCAAGGCCCCTACTGGGCAGTGGAATATAAACACACCTTTGATGATTAGAAAATATACTCTTACATGGGGATGCACCCAAGACTATGATCCACCACGTGATATAATACCTCTTTAGCTAACCTCTTTAGCTAACCACATAACATGCCTGTAATATATATAGAGATATTGCTATTTAGGAATTTACCCACATTCAATGTTTAGAACAGGCAAAATTAAATTAAATCCACAAATTAATTTACCGTTTAATTTTTTAATTTAGAAATATTTCTTCCATGACAATCTTACTTAGAATGAAAACTATTCGGAGTATGTATTCCAAGTAGGTACACGGAGTATCTACTCATGGTAAAAAAAAATATTAAGCAAAAAAAGAGTCGGAATTGGAATTGAAAATTTTGGAATTGAATTGGAATTGATAAATTTGAGGTGGAATTGGAATTGGAATTGACCAAATGGAATTGAGTGGAATTGAGAAAATGGAATTGACCCCATGTCTGTATGTGGATATAAGTGTATATGTATAATACCAAATTCTAATTTGAGAACGAGCTTAAAATATAAGATGAAATTAAACTTATTCACAGTTTATTCCGATAAAGTGAGATGCAATTATTTATATTGTAAAGAGTGTAGGTAATCAATATGGGGCCATTTCTCATCCTGATCTGGTTCGATAATAATAAAAATATTTTATCCCATTGACTCGGTACTCTGTGTTTTAGCAGTGCTTTTATCTCTTCCGTGTTGTGCTATTATCCTCAATCTGTTCCGCGTCCCGGATCTGTTAGCTGGCGTGTATTTCCTTAGGTATTATTTATTTATTGTGGGAGCAAATAGGAAGACAGCCATTCTGGCCATGTTTGTCCCGTGATTTCCTTAGGTATATAAATGTTCTTTGATTATTTTGTAAATATATGTGTCATTATACTGTACAATATATATTATGGAAATCATGAATAAATTTCTCTCTCTCTCTCTCTCTCTCTTTTCTATATATATATATATATATATATATATATATATATATATATATATATATATATATATATATATATATATATATATATATATATATATATATATATATATATATATATATATATATATATAGAGTCTACTATTTATGGGGAGTTGCTATTAAACCTGTCGCAAGCAGATCAAATTTCAACAACAACAACTCTTTAAGCTGCGAGATATTTAACTTGGTACGTGTGTTGTTATTCTGAACAGACACTGTTTGTCATTAATCTGTAATAAACATAATATTAGCCTGCTATGGCCTTTTTACTAGTCTGCTATATGTTTATTATTAGTCTGCCATATATTTGTTATTAGTCGGTTATGTGGCTGTTAATTGTTATGACTCTTCTATAAGATAATACACCTGGATTCAAACCCTGGCCGGGCTATATCTGAAGGGTGTTTCATCTTTCACTTCGGCTCATTGCCTCTGGAGGTCGCTCGGCCCATTTAGCCTAGATTGTATACAAAAGCGGCCGTAAAACACGAACATTCACATTCACATCTATAACAATATAATTAGTCTGTTACATGTCTGTTATTGGTCTGCTAATTACCTGTGATTATTCTGCTATATGCCCACTATTAGTACGCTATATACCTGTTATTATTCTGTTGTATGCCTGTTATTAGTCCATTATGTGGCTGTTATTAATCGGTAATGTGTCCATTATTTGTCTGTTATAAGCATCTTACAGTCGGAGATAAGCCTTTATTATGAGTGTTTCTATGAGAAACCTGTCGTTTATCTACAATAAACGTCCTATTAGTCCACCATGAGTTCACTATATGAGTCCAGTATGAGTCTGCTAGGTACTCGGTATTAGTTTACTGCGAGAAAGTGATTTGATTACTAGAGCTCTGTGAGATAGTTATGTTATACGAGAGCTAATTTGTTATAGTTATTTGATAGAGTGTTGGAAATGAAATTTTAAACCCTCCCCCTCTCTCTCTCTCTCTCTCTCTCTCTCTCTCCCTTATATATATATATATATATATATATATATATATATATATATATATATATATATATACAAAAATCAATTTTTGCGCACCTCGTTTATCCAACAATTGCTTCTTCCGACACACCATTGTCTCCGACGGATTCAGTTCCATTATAAATGACTCTTTTATCAAACAAACTCGTGTTACGACTCCGACACATTTTTTTCTAGGACACATTGTGGCATTACAATGTTAAGCGACCTCCGATAATCCGATATGACAAAAAAAGTCTCAATGGTTCAATCCAGGTCATACAAGACATAGGCATCTCGATATTTTACCAAAGATGATCAATTAACTCACCTAGACAAGATTATTTCATTGTTTATCGTTGTCTCATGACCAATCACGATCGTGCGATCACACTGACAGGATTATTTATCTGTCTGGAAGATATCTCTTAACCAATCACAATAGTCCCTGGCTAATTACTAACGCCTGTGGGTTAACTTTACTTTGAATTAATCACGAGTTAATTTGATGTACAAAATAATAGGAGAAAGCTTGTAATTAACAAACATCAAATGGCATTTGTCTTATATATAAAATTTTTTTATATATATATATATATATATATATATATATATATATATATATATATATATATATATATATACATGTATATTACTCCACTCTCTGGAGGAACAAAACTAACTAAATAAATAAAATGATAAATGCCATTCCATGTCGTCGTCTATGGTTATTAAACACAGGGACACGGGGAGGGGGGGGGCGTGCTACCAATCACCGAATACAATCGGGTTATGTCATCGTGGTTTAAATATGGAGGCAAAGTCGCATGCTACACAGTGAGCTCCGGTGGCCTAGCGGTTAAGCAGCCGGCACTTAGTGCCAACGGTCGCAGGTTCAAACCCCGTCGGAAGTCGAAACTTTTCCAGGGATTAATTTCTCGGCTCACTACATCGTGGGTGGCTGACCACGTTAAATGGCGCTGACGTCTCCACTGGAGTATTTATAATAAAGGGGGACGTTAAAAACCCCCTGAGGACGTAAAACACTCTGGCAGTGACCACCTCAGGGCTCCATCTTTCCGTACTGCTCCCTGTGAGTGGTGGGGGAGGACCTTTCTCAACCACTCCGACATAGAGGCTGTGCTGATTAAGCGACAGCCTGGGGATTCTCCCCGAACAACAAAACCTAGCATGCTACATGTATCAGACATATTTATAATATATAGAAATTTTCTATAGTCGTCAAAATTATATCAGCATCAATGAAAATTCGCCCCCCCCCCTCAAGCTGAGTCGGACGATGATGCCCTAGCGGCCATCTTGGTGACGGATACTCTAACCAACCAGAAATCGCACCATCAGCTACCCAGAAAATATCTATTTACTTCTTGCATTTTGGAATTAACATTTAATACAGAGAAAATGTATTGTTTCGACTTTATATTAGTATCTTTTGCTCTCACTACTAGCAATAAGCTTAACATTCAACATTATTTGTTGTATCAGTCGGACTACATTAAGGCGATATGTGATAGATTAGACATTCCGACATTTATTTTAATCTGACATATTATCATATCACAAACATTGTCGGAATAATGGATTTTCCTTTTATATATAATGGCTTATCTAGCCATCTCTCTCTCTCTCTCTCTTTATATATATATATATATATATATATATATATATATATATATATATATATATATACAGGCCCACACAAACATACACATGCACTATCTCTCTCAATCTACGATCTATCTAATATCCTGTCTATCTTTCCTCTCTGATGTACAAGAAGATCCACACGTTTAGTGCGACAAGGAAACACCGAGAAGAGCAGATTGATAGTGAAGCCTTCAGCTAACTTTGCGGAGGATTTCACGAACACGAAATCGCTTTAACCGTTAGCCGGCCAATATCCCCTTCAGATGACGGCACCGAACTCAGTGTAAACTTGGCCCCGTCGTAAAGATCTCTCCCTCTGCCTCTACCTCTTTCCACCCTCTCTCTCTCTCTCTCTCTCACCCACCCACACAGACACAGAGCGAGGGAGGGAGAGGAAGTCTGAGCTGTAGACGGCAGTTTGTGGTCAAACTGAGGATGTTTGGTCGCTAATAGACACGACATCTATCAGGACGCATCCCTCGGTGTTAGACGGCGACAAGACCAAGACGGAACAGAGTGAAGACCAGGAGTAGGTGACATCTAGTTGTCAATCGATCAAATGTTTATCTTCACATAGCACACCCCAGACTTCTAACACGAATCGTGGGCAATAGTTGGCTCACGTCATCAGGCGAGTGATGATGATGATGATGATGATGATGATGATGATGATAATGATGGTGCCTGAAGTCTTCACGATGATGATGATGATAGTGATGTCTAAAGTATGGATTATGTTAGTTTCTAAAATATTGATGATGATGGTGTCTTAAGTCTTTATGATTATGATGATAATGATGATAATGATGTTGTTGTTGATGATTATGATAATAATAATAATAATAATAATAATAATAATAATAATGGTGTCTGAAGACTGGATGATGATGATAATGATCATGATGGTGCTTGAAGTCTTCACGATGATGGTGGCCGAAGTATTGACGTTGATGAGATGATGATGATGATGATGATGGTGATGATGGTGATGATGATAGTTTTTCAAGCCTTGATGATAATGGTGATGATGAAGATGATGATGAAGATGATGATGATGATGATGCATGAAATATTGATAACTATAGCGCCTGAAATGTTGATGATATAATACGAAATGCTGCTGTTACTGCTGAAGATGATGATTTTCATGATAATGCACGAACTGTTGTTGAAAGTGAATGTATTAGTGATGGTAGTACGTGATAATTGTGCCTGAAGTCATTTTGGTGATGCCCGAAGTCGTATTGTTGATACCTGAAGTTGTGTTGTTGATACCTGAAGTCGTGTTGTTGATACCTGAAGTCGTGTTGTTGGTGCCTGAAGTCGTGTTGTTGGTGCCTGAAGTCGTGTTCATGGTGCTTGAAGTCTGGATTCTTGGTGACGACCCGTGAAAACCTGATGATAGTACATGAAGTATCGCGTATCGTTGAATTATTGCTGAAGATGTATGAAGGTGTATTGATCGTTTATGAAGTCGTATCCATGAAGTGTGGTTGAAATTGGTTGAAATATTGATGATGACGCATGAAGTCTTGATGAAGGTGTATACAATCGTGATGGAGATGTACATCCAGCACATGAAATCCCGATCATGATACATCAAAACAGGGATAGAAAATCTCTTTTTTCGTCTTCTACTCATTACGTCCTTACCCAATCCAGACAACGAGACTGCACCACGTCTTCCTTCTCCAGTCTTAGACATCCATCCAGAGAGATGGCGAGATCTGGATGGTTCCGATCGTCAAAGTAATTACCGAATGATTATTATTTTCCGGTTTGTCCAAGCTAAGGCGTCAATTCCATCTCTCTTCTCTCTCTCTCTCTCTCTCTCTCTCTCTCTCTCTCTCTCTCTCTCTCTCTCTCTCTCTCTCTCTCAAGACGTCGTGTTCGGTCTCCAAACCAAACTTATTGTTTCTCCATCACCCAGTTAGTTAGTTAGTTGGCGTGATGGTGTCCGTGTATCTTAAGTAGTGATCGCTCCCTTTGATCCGTCTGGTCTTGCGTCTCCAGGCAACCAGAGAGGGGTTTTGTGGTTTGTCCGACTACCAAGTTAAAATACGGCGAATTGTAGTAAAATGGTAACTAATTCGGTGGTGAGCAAATATGAGAAACAACTAAATGCATGTGTGTTCGTTTGTCGGGGGGGGGGTCGTTTACGTTTATGTGATGCATGACTTCTCATTCGTCTGTCACTCGGTTTTGCCGTCAATCTGCGTGACAGTCGGTTGTTATTCTGTCTTTCTTTCTTCTTCTGTCTGTCTGTCTGTCCGTCTGTTCGTCTATTTGTCCGTCCGTCCGTCCGTCCGTCCGTCGTCCGTCCGTCCGTCCGTCCGTCCGTCCGTCTGTCTGTCTGTCTGTCTGTCTGTCTGTCTGTCTGTCTGTCTGTCTGTCTTCATATCTGTCTGTATGATTCTCCCTGTCTCTTATTTTCCCTCACCTTATCTATCGATCTATTTCTCGAACTAGCTATATCAACAAATATAGTTCCTGCCACTAGAATTGGCACTTTATCCCTAATGGGTAGAATAACTTAAATAGCTCAGGATGGGGAAAAATGGAAAACTGGTCTCTTTCTCCATTATCCCCCCCCCCCCACACACACACACACAACACATACACACACACTATATACAACAGCCCTCCTTCAATCTCGTCATCTCTCGTACTTTATTTTCCAGTCTCTCCCTCAACCTTTCTCTTCACTTGTCACTACTTTTATTCCTCTTGCCTTCTCTCTCCCTTGTTCTTTCCCCGTGTTCCTCTTCCCTTTCATCCCCTGATCTCTCCCCCTGTCCATCTTTTTATCTCACTGTTGTTTTCTCTCTGTGAGTCTTTTCCCTTCTTTCCCATTTTCTCTCCCCGTTTCCCTGTTTCCTTCACTCCCCTGTTTTCTCTATTTTCCTCTTTCCCTCTCTCCCTTATTCTCTCTCTCTCTCTCTCTCTCTCTCTCTCTCTCTCTCTCTCTCTCTCTCTCTCTCACTCTCCCCCCCCCCTCTCCCTCTCTCTCTCTCCTCTCCTCTCGCTTCTAGTTCTATCCTGACATCCCTCCCTGCCTGTCTCTACACGGTTCTACTCCTGTGTCTCTATCATTTCTGTTCCCGTGTCCGTTTCTCCCCCTCCTTCTCTCCCTCTCGAGCAAGTTATTTCCCTGTGTTCATCTTTTCCTTTCTATTTTGTCACCTATGATAATTAGAGTATTCGATTGAGCCCAATTATAATCAATTATATGATTGACCAAGCGCGCCCCCCACCCCCTCTCTTCCCCCTCCACCTCCCCCCTCTCCCTCTCTATCAATTTGTTGTCGTCGCTAATATCGTTAAAGTAATTATTTTTCTGTCAATCAATGGAGAGCTGTCTGAACCGAATGACACCATTTTGTCATTAACATTAAAACTGGTATTACTCTTGGTCAAAGACTAGCATTGAACCTGATGTCGTGATGTCCTAGTTACAGATAACTAGGTCATTATGAGGTCAAATACTACTACTACTAATAATAATAATAATAATAATAATAGTAGTAGTAGTAATAGTAGTAGTAGTAGTTGTATTATTATATTTATTTATTATTATATTTACGTAGGTTTGATAAAGTGCACTTACTACCGTGAGCGATTCACGGCCGTACTTCATACGATCCCAAAATTCAGTATCAAAATGTCAGCTACAGATTCTAAATTCCCTTAATTTAAACTAATCATCGAAAATCAACGATCCAATATTAACTGACTGTCGGTGGATGCTGATTTGGTTCTATGATTTCAGCGATCGGTTCCTCTCTTTAGATCAGCGCAATGAGGCCGCTGTCGTGGCGTCGTCGTTAGCGCGCCGATACGGAACTCCAGATCTGGGAGCGAATCCGCCGTATTCTTCACACGATCGGCCCATTTCCATAAGATCTGACGAATGACCGAGTTGAACAAAGCATTTCCGAATAAATCTGTCAACTGTCTACTGGGTGTATGGATTTAAGAAACAAGAAGTCCTTGTATGTACGTTTATTACCGATTGATATAGTCATATCTAGCTATCATATAGAGTATTCGGCAAAATATTAATACCGTATGTTCTCCGACTACCGCACGTCTACTGAACGTCTCCCAAATGGCCCACAAGCCATTCAGTAATTTATTATTTTGAAAATTGACTGTCTCGTGCCGCGAAACGCACGCGGTGATGTATGGGTCTCCAGGGAAGGTGGCCATGTTTGGTGTTCGTTTATGAAGATAAAATATCGCATCATCGTAAATATCACTCGACATCGTGTAAATATGATGTAACAGAATTTCTACGTTTATGGCACGAACTTTGGTTATTGAACAGGAAGCATGTGTGTGTACGTGTATGTGCTTCTGTTAGACACGGTGCCGTTATTGGAAAGTTTATGGTAGTTCGGGTGATTAATAACTGTCCTACTATCATTCCAACCAAAAAGATACCTGTAGCATCTTTCCATTCACCTGACCTCTCTGAAGACATTGTATATTCGATGTAAACGATTCCTAGATAATATACATGTATTTACCTCAGCATTATCAAGCCACAGATCTGTGAATTATTTCTGTAATATCTCTGTGATACATTATTGCGATGGTCAAGCTGGCTGAGTGACGTGCGCTGTCGATTTCTGGGACTCGGCGTCGAATCCGTGTGTTAGCTGTGTCTGTGGAATGTTTCATTTTATTATTCTGAGCAGTAGCCGCTCGGCCCTAATGTCCGAGGTGTAATTAGCGCTGAAGTTATATAAACAATCATTTAACCTCCTTTGATGTTACTATTTTCTGAGACGCTGAAAACATTGCCTTGTTGTTGTCCTTAATCTGGTCACTGTTTGACATCATTATTAGTTGCTAGTCTCAGAAATACACACACACACACACACGCACACGCACACGCACGCACGCACGCACGCACACGCACGCACACACACACACACACACACACACACATACACACACACACACACATGTATCCATGCGCTCACGTACACACACACACACACACACACATACAAAATACACACACAACGTAAATACAAACACAGACACACACATACATACACATTCACGTAAATAATTATCCCACCGTTATGTGAATTCTCCCCTGATGAGTCGCCCATATCACACAATTATTTAGAAGATTATTTATCTCAGAGAGTCAGTGACTACATTCTTTATATGGTTTTAACACAGTTCCCAGACTGAAGCTTTGACGACATTGTACATCTACGACAAACCAGTCCTGGATCTACTCCCGTGTCTACTGTCGGGATTTAGTGGATTTAAATGTCTCTAGAGTGTGTATGGATTTTCTCCAATCATTAACTATCCCTTGTTATAGAAAAAAGCAGTTTGTTTCTAGTTTCATTTGCCACACAACGACCGCCACACACACACACACACACGCACACACACACACACACACACACCACACACACACACACTCTCTCTCTCTCTCTCTCTCTCTCTCTCTCTCTCTATATATATATATATATATATATATATATATATATATATATATATATATATATATATATATATATATATATCTTTTGTCATAGGGTCTCATAAGACGAAATTTTGTTTTTATAATAGGTATTTGAATTCGATAATAGAAATAAAATTTAAAAATTTAAGCTAAAACATCTTTAAAATCGTTAGGATCAATCAATCAATCAATCAATATATATATATATATATATATATATATATATATATATATATATATATATATATATATATATATATATATATATATGCTCTTGATCTCTGTGTTTGGGCCTCTGTATGCCGTATGTCAGAACAACTTGTTATCAACAGTAATATCTTGCCATGACCTTATATTAACCAGTCGATGTTCTGACCTTGAAGGTTACGTCGTATTTCCTTGTGACATTTACTACTAATATCTAACGACCAGAAGACAGTTTGGTTAACGAACAGGAACATTCTGATAGTAGACAATATGTCTGGATCGTCTCATTAAAATCTGCACACACACACAAACACACACACACACAGAGAGAGAGAGAGAGAGAGAGAGAGAGAGAGATAGAGAGAGAGAAGAAAAAAAAACATACACACGCACACATACACGGACAACGAAAGAGAAAGAAACACTTAGAGAGAGAGTGAGAGAGATTTGCAGGTTCTCTTCAGACAATTGCGTGTCGTGTATCGTCAATATGAGGTTAGATTGACCACACATAGAGGTGTATTGGGTGGGTACTGAGTAGAATATGTGTTGTTGTGGGTCATCCAATGTCGTGTACGGGTTTAGGGTTTGATTAGATGGTGATTTAAATATAGTTGAAGTTTATAATTAGTGAGTGAGTGATGAGTGAGTGAGTGAGTGAGTGAGTGAGTGAGTGAGTGAGTGAGTGAGTGAGTGAGTGAGTGAGTGAGTGAGTGAGTGAGTGAGTGAGTGAGTGAGTGGTAAGAGTGTGGATGGGTTCACGATTCATTGGTTTCAGGCTAGTGGGGGGGGGCAAATTGGCGCCGTTTTTATCTGCAGTATGGACGCTGATTTAATTAGAACCTTCCCTCATATTAATTTCGCTTGGTACTGGTATATCGGATGTTTTATGGAGATGCAGCTTCAGCAGTTGACCGTCGGGTTGCATGAACAGAATAAGAACCATCCAGTAAATTTGAAACAATGCGAGTGAGTGAGTGAGTGAGTGAGTGAGTGAGTGAGTGAGTGAGTGAGTGAGTGAGTGAGTGAGTGAGTCGGAAGGGGAAGTGAAGGAGTGGGTAGGGAGAGAGTAAGCAAACTAGCGAACAGGCATAGAATTTTTTAAGCTTTGAGTTAGAGAAAACCTGGGACATTTGGTGAAGGGTTACTCTACAAGGAATTGAGATAATGAAGCCGAAGAGTTTTACATCCAACAAACACAGACAACAAACCATGGAAAAGCCACAACTTCTGTAGTCTAAAGTATCCAGCTATGTATTTGAATTACTATCCCTCCCTCTCTCTCTCTCTCTCTCTCTCTCTCTCCTCTCCCCCCTCTCTCTCTCTATCCATCTATCTATCTATCTATTAATTTATCTATCAATCTATATATCTCTATCTATCTATCTATCTATCTATCTATCTATCTATCTATCTATCTATCTATCTATCTATCTATCTATATCCACCCCCGCCCATTCCCTCTGTCTTGCAAGCATATACATAACTAGCAACTTGACCATTACTCCTAGATAGGGTTATATTAACGATCCGAACCACCCGAAAGGGGGCATTCCACCACCAATGAGGTCAACTTACCCGTTACCTCTGACGTCATAATGACCTCATTATCTGCTGACTCGCAAACAAGAAGCGATAAGAAGCACGTAAACCAAACAGATCGATATATGGACATATTGTGTTCGACATTCATCATCAACCCATCATTGGACAGTCATCATCATCATCATCAGCAGCAGCAGCAGCATTGGACATCTCCCCCATCAGCTCCTATTACTGAACGTGTTGTTGATCTTGCTGGTGTGAAGGTCACAATTGTTGATTTTTTTGGAAACCGTATTCTGTTGCATGTCTTTGTCATCTGTGACAGATTTAGGATCTTTCCCTCTCACTACCTCCCTATCTCTCAATATATATATATATATATATATATATATGTGTGTGTGTGTGTATGTGTGTGTTCGTGTGTGTGTGTGTGTGTGTGTATGTGTATGTGAGGTATGTGTGTGTGTGCATATGTATGTGTGTGTGTATGTGTGTGTATGTTTGGGGGAGTTTGTGTAGGAGTGTATGTGTTGTCTGCCTCTGTCTATCGGTATGTCTGTCTATCTATTTCTCTATCTATCTATCTATCTATCTATCTATCTATCTATCTATCTATCTATCTATCTATCTATCTATCTATCTATCTATATATATCTATCTATCTATCTATCTATCTATCTATCTATCTATCTATCTGTCTGTCTGTCTCTGTCCATTTCCTCTATCTGTTTCTCAGTGCTAGTATTTTTCATGTCTTCAAAATATATATTACCTAAAGCCTATGTCAATATCACGATTTATATGATAACAGACAGCAACTTATCAACTTATCCACTTGAGACAACGTGAAATTATTCAGAGTATTATTTTTTTCAATTCGAGAGAATATTACATAAACATGATAGATTAAGGTATGTGTTGATGTCTAAACATCTCTAAAGATATTTTCAAACCTGTTCTTATTTATCCCTTGAAAATACAGGTATAATGTCACGTGATTGGCTGATTATTTTAGTAATGATGAGAGATTGAGTGGGTGAGTAACTAGATAAATGAGTGAGTATGTGTGTGGGGGGTGTATGCGTGCATATGTGCGTGTCTGCATTCCTAAATGAGTGAGTGAGTGAGTGAGTGAGTGAGTGAGATTTTGTGGTGTTTTTCAAGTAACACTGCGATTTGACCCAACGATCGGTAGGGTTACACAGTTGTACGCTATCAATCAGGCCAAGGATCATACAGTGGTTTTAATAAGTAAAAAAGTCCAGGAAAGCCTGCAAATGATAATTTTTCGCTTCACTGAACAAGAAAAAATAAATAAAAAATGAGCCACTAACAGAATTGCTTATACCGACACAAGTCTCTGGGGTTTGGCAATATGATGGTGGAATGACTGTATATGAAAGAGCTATTAACTGAAGTAAAATTATATCTGTCTAGGCATTATGATCTTGGAAAGTCTACACATCGTGAGCACACACACACACACACACACACACACACACACACACACACACACACACACACACACACACACACACACACACACACACACACAATAACACACGCACACCTACACACACTCAGACACAAATACACACATACGCATAATATTAAATCTTTAATAACCTTTCATTATTATTATTATTATTATTATTATTATTATTAAAAGCGAATTAGCTGGTTCCCACAGGCTGATGAGTAGACCAGACACATGCTTAGGTATACGCACACATTTATCAATATGTGGAGGTATGGAACATTTTATTTTTAGATTAATGTATGTATAGTTGTATTTAGATTTATGGAGGTAGGTTTCGAAGGATGTTTAGATATGTTGATGCTCTGTGCCTGTTGCCTCTTACTATGTACCCTAAAACGCACATTGCCCGTACCAGACATCTTATCTATTTCCATCCAGATTCCTTATTACACCAATGTAAGAAAGTTATGTCGTTGTTGCAACATGTTTGAGTTTATTAGCTTTATGTATAATGTAGAATCTATACTTTTGTCCTCTTTTGGGGTCTGGCGAAACGACCTATTAATTCGTACAATGCTGCTTGATGGATTTATACTCCTGGGGTCGTTTGTTACTCCGCAGGCATCTCCATGGGTATTAAGCTGCGGACAGAGTTTTTTCCCATATTATGAGTAATTAGATTACACTGATATAGGAAATTTGTTAAACGTATAGCTATTATAATCCCGACGTGTCATTCGCAGTATCGGAGATCTGCCTGAAATCCGCTGTTCTCGACCATGGGTCAAATAGATCAAGTGGATAGGCGCTTTAATTTAGATCCCACCACACCTAACTGCATATACTTAGGGACGCTAAATTAAGCGTGAATGAACGTTCCCTTAGTGATGAACGGAAACGTATGAGGGTTAGCTGTTAGGTTCGAGTAAATCGTAGTATTTACTCAGGTTTGAGACGATATTTCGTTCTAGTCCAGTAATAATCCATTGCGCGGTATTGCTACTTCGTTTTTATTTTAGTTTAATCGCTTTAGTGAGTCCATACTGTGTTAGTGTACATTCTCTTTGTTATGAACAAACTGTAATGTTTGTTAACACGCTGAGGCTATATATAGGGCTTGAATTTTCACTTAGGTTAGAGAAGAACTTCGACGCCAGACCAGTCGGACGTGTATTGATACATGGTTCATATAGGTAGGATTTATTCAGTTATTCGAACCCAGAATAAAGCTGAGGTCAGCATCTGAGGTGTCGAAATGCTTTATATACAGGTTTCTTTTGGACCACAGAAAATTACTGTTGAATGTAAACTGTGGTGTCAAAATAGTTTATGATATGTATGTAGCAAGTCACCATTGAACCACGCGCACGTGTTGTTTGTTGCAAGCTGTGGTATCAAATGGTATGTTTTTACGTGCTTCCGCTTTTTGTACGTAGCCTGCATGTAGCCGCTTTCCTGTGGGCGTGACATATTTGTCGCGTACGAAAAGCGAATTAGCTGGTTCCCACATGCTGATGAGTAGACCAGACACATGCTTAGGTATACGCACACATTTATCAATATGTGGAGGTATGGAACATTTTATTTTTAGATTAATGTATGTATAGTTGTATTTAGATTTATGGAAGTAGGTTTCGAAGGATGTTTAGATATGTTGATGCTCTGTGCCTGTTGCCTCTTACTATGTACCCTAAAACACACACACACACACACACACACACACACACCACACATAACACACGCACACATACACACACTCAGACACAAATACACAGATACGCATAATATTAAATCTTTAATAACATTTTATTATTATTATTATTATTATTATTATTATTATTGCGTATTTACTTATTCAATATATCGCATGTTTAAGCCAGTTAGCTTTCCAAAGCGCCGCAATACTATTTACTGAGAAGATGATGCCTGAAATACACATAACCAATTCCTTCTAAAGGTTCCACTCTTTTAGATCAAGATAGAACACTTATGGATATATGTTATCAATATATTCCACATGCTGCTGCCATAATCATGCTATTTGATGTTTATCGATATATCATTTCCAAGTGATCATAATCCATCGATTTACGAACCAGAATGGCACACTTTGGTAATGTTCTGCCATTTTATTGATGCGCAGTCAGCAAAAGGCGTTTGACATCGTTGGTAATCGAAGCCTTAACACCAGGCTCAATATTTCAGCAATAAATTATGTTCATGTGACTATTTTTCTCCTCCGTTTCTACGTTCCCAATTTCCATTGGTCTCAGTTGAACTCCGTTCATTGCAATCGTATTTTTCCATTTGTTTTAGTACCATTGAGTGTGCTGCCATTGCTCCAATTTTGAGTTGTCCTGTTGCCATCAGTATATTCTTGCCATCTTACAAATTTGTATCTATATTACTTGTATCCTCATTGCCACTATCCTCATTATCTATTTCCTCATTGTCAAACGGTATTTAAAGAACGGGTTAGTAACAATAACAAATAAGAAGACATCGTGTTTACAACATAAACACATCTAGAGTTGGGAATTCTTTGTACTGTCAGCCCTCTAATCCGGACACGTCAGTAGTAAGGCCATTGTTCACCTGTCATGAATACTTCTCACTGAAACCCATTTTGAAATTTACCTTTGAGGTTAACACCTCCAGAAATAGAGTAGATAAATGTTGGGTTAGAAACATCCAAAAGGTACTGATGATATTTCGGATTATCTGATGGCATAATTATCATTATCCAACATCAATTCAAAGACATGATGTTTATGATATTATGATATAACAAAGATCAATTCAGGATATGGCATTGAGATGTGACAAGCAAGTCGGGGATTGACCTGTTAAACATTTCGACTGGATGCGGGAGGACGAAGCGTTCAGGACACATCGCCATCTTGTCCCGTAAGCCGGGCACAGGAGGAGAAGCCCGCTGATCGAACGGACTTGACCTGGCCAGCTACGAGGAGCCAGTAGTCGGCTTAGTGGCATCGACACTGGCCACGAACTGCCCGAAATCGCTACCCGTGATGGCCGAGCCAGTGTGCTCCCTAAGTCTTCTGTGGACGATTGGGTTGATCCCCGTCAGGAGACTATATCGGTATATGTACAACCACGCAACTTGAGAGTACAAGGAACGCACCGGGATGTTCTATCGAAAACAGCCGGGCTAAGCCTTGACCGTCAAGTGGTCTGACATTGGTGACGGGATGGAATCTGAACAAGTTCTAGCAGAAGTGTTGCTGAGATAATGCCAACATCTCGACAACCGATTGTTCCGACAACCCATTGTTCCGATAACCCATCGTTCCGGCAATTCGATGTTCCTACTTGTCAATGTTTCGCCCAGTAATTTGTTGTTCCTTATATATATATATATATATATATATATATATATTCGAATTTATTTATTTATTTATTGGCTCCGCTTATTAAGAGTCAAAGATTATTATTCAACGAAGTTATTGTGGGAAACAAAGATGAACACATTATTTTCGCGTTAACTGCTATTCTTTCTTCCATCTTGATGAATGTGTTCGTGTTATTGTGGAAAATAAATCATGTCATTGAGTGAAAAGCTTGGTTCATCTATTTGAAACCACTCATAAAACCGACCAGACCTTGCACTGCGGCCAAAGTTCTTCGCTCCGATGAGTGATGAGATTAGTGGAATTCCGCTACGTGGAGCTAACGAAAAGGAACAAAGGAAATATTATGGAAAAAACTAATTCAAATAGGTGGTATTACTAATCTTAACAGACACCGCATGACTTGTTGTAAAGTTAATTCCGTTACGTGTTTCCTTTTATATACTGAAGGCTAGATTCTGTAAAATATTTCCTGTTCTTGACTGACTAATGAGTAACAATAATAAGCTTTAATAATAGCAATAGTATTGTTGATTTAATAAATCGCCCTTAATAGCCGAAGTCATTCAAAGGCACCGAACAGTGATAACTCGAATATAAGTTACGTAAAAACCCAATAAGGTATTTGAAATATAATGAATATCTTGAAATTAAGAGATGGTCTTTGTTTTACGCGAGAAATAACAATCTACCTGTTCTTCTTAAGAAAACTCTATTTTCCGACTACGGTTGTACCAGGATCTATAACACGGAGGTTCGTCTAAATTTGGTAATTAAAGTATATCGTCGTACGTGGTGACCCGTCCTTGATACGAACATAAAAAGGGAACCTTTCCTGATGAAAATCGTCTGCCGTCCGTGACCTTGTGACATTATCAGCATCTCACACTTACAGGGACAATCTCATTAGAATGGCGGGCAGTGAGCATTAACCGTCTCATATTAATGGACATCTCATGCCTATCACATACGGTCGGGATCGTTTTTCATTCTAACATAAGCCAGTTGTTGTTGTTGTCTTAGATCCTCAAGCCCTGAGGAACCTTGAGTTATTTTCTTAGAAAAAATCATTACTCGATTGCCATCTGAGCCCACAAACCCCACTGCATTTGAAGCTATCTGGTGTCACATCACTCTCCAATAGCCAATCGGTGGTTTCGAGCCAAGAGCCATCCATTTTCAGTCCGCCATATTTCCCTTGAGCCGAGATAAGTGACTTTTGCTATCACACATATGGTATCAGATAGATTGAAAACAAGTATTAAATACGCATACAAATACTTATAATATGCACGAATACGATTGTTTTGGTTTATATTCAAATACAGATAATCTGAATAGTATCTGAAATACGAACAGTTTTGTAAACACACTCATATAATGTCCCGAAATGTTTATCTTTCTGGTAGATGAAAACGGCAGATATGTTTGACGGATACTGTTGGGATGAACACTTGCGTGTATTTGCGTATGTCTATGTATGTATGTATGTGCGCGCATACATTTGTGTGCATTCGTGTGCGCGTGTGAGTGCATTTTCCACGTATAAGCTGGATTGTTGTTTCGCGAGAGTAGTAAATATTAGAGAGCTCAGACATTTCCGACTATTTTCCAACAATAAAGTTCCGATGCAGTCACATTTTCTATAATCTCGACCAATGAGAAAATGATGGCCGTTCTGTGATTATGTACGAGAGCTATCTCAAGAAGACAGGAGTCACTGAAAGTCGCAAACAATATTAGTCCAATTATGACGACAGATATGATCCTGTTCGCATAATTATTCAATGTCTTCACCAGAATTTGTCTGTAATTATGTGGCCACACTCGTCTCATGGATTATGTCTCACGGCTTCATCCATTCTTTTGGAAATATGTATTGGGCAATAACTATTCGACTTCTTCAGATACTTCAGTAGGGTAACGAAAAGCCAAATATAAACATGTTGTTTTTCAATCCTTTAAATCATTTATTTTTAAGTAACTATACCAAACAGTCTAAACATTATTGCAATAGATTCAAACACAAACATAAACCAGTTCGCATCATTCTCACGCAAATCGTGGTCTCATGCGAGCCAGCATCAACCTCTCATCATCACCATTCGCCATCTCATCGTACGCGTCTCACTCTCGTCGCTGGCCGAGCCATCTCAGTCGCCAGCCATCTCCTCACCCCGCAACGCGAGAGACGCGGTCGCTATTTCATAAAACGCCCGATCTCATCACAGATCTCACGGTTGCAATATTTTATTATTCTCATAACGCTGAAGAATCAAAACGGGCGACAATAAGCGGAGTTTATTTCCCGGTTCTCGCCTACGAGATGGTGGCGCCCTCTGTCTCCATTGTTAATGGATTTTCCGGGACGTAGACTTATCAGGATCAATAAACCGGAAGCACATCCCGAACTCCGTACAGCGTATCCAGAAGAGAACAAACGATACAATTTGCTCGAGTGAGTTCCGTCTATTTCCTGCACCTGATTTACTTTGTTGACGACGTGTACCAGCTGAACTTCCTGTACTCGATGTACACTTTATACTCTGTCCACTCCAGATACTCCCTGTACGCTATATGCCGTGCGGTCGACTTACTCGGCATTATTTCAGCCAGCCTTATGTATTCGGTACAGTTCGGATTCTGAAAATACTCAATATACTCACTATACAACTTGCACGCGGAACACGACCGATTCGACGTATTCCCGGTACTCGTTGTACTCAAACTACTCTCGGCACATCCTCCCATTTACAGTACTGGATTAAAAAGGTACACTCTGAGAACTCACCAAACTATCTATAGCCGGTGTAGTTCGCGTACTCGGCATTTCTAGTCTATGGTGTTTACTCAATTTTTTCACTTATTTTAAGTACTCAGTATATGGCTTATACTCAGTACACTTCACCCACATATTGTATATGATCAGTTGTCGGTGTACTTCTAATACTTTATATAATTATGTTAATTATCCTGTAAGATTAATATACTGAGTATTAAGATATTGCTACTTCATGTGACGTAATATTTGTCACCTCTGATACAACAACAACAACGACAACGACGACCACGGCAAGGATAATACTAATACAGACGACGACAATGACAACAGCATCAACAACAATGACAACAACCATCAGTACAACAATGACAACAGCGTCAACAACAACGACAACAACCATCAGTACAACAATAACAACAACATCAACACAACGACAACAACCATCATAACAACAATAACAACAACGTTAAGGACAACAACGACGATGACAACAGCAACAATCATAACAAGTGCCCCCCACCCTCCTCCTCTATCTGGCAGTTTTGTAGCTGGTAGAGCATTCTGCTTTGAACTTCCAAATGCGAGTTCGAATCTCACTATATAGAGTATTCTAGAAATCCTTCATTTGATCATCTCTCATTTACCTAGAGAGGAGGCTAGAACTATATCTCATTATGACTGACTACCTATCTATCTATCTATCTATCTATCTATCTATCTATCTATCTATATATATATCTATATATATATATATATATTATATATATATATATTATATATTACACACACACGCACTCTCTCTCTCTCTCTCTCTTATATATATATATATATATATATATATATATATATATATATATATTTAGATCAAGTTTCGACATCTATTTTTCTGTGCCTAAATAAAGTCATATGGTGTCATATGTTTTTAGATATGTCCGTATATTCGTATTGTCAATATATTCCGATATATTTATTTCCTTTATATATATATATATAATATATATATATATATATATATATATATATATATATATATAATAATACTACGTCCATTAACCAACCTTTCTAGTATTAACTGATTACCACAATGTCCTAAGTTTCTGTTTCGTTATTAATCTTATCACAATCTGGACGTCGCTCCTATAATGGGCCGTGTTTGTCTTTGGTATTACGGTAAGGAAGACGTCACACGGTACGGATCAATACCGCCTTAATACTGGATAAATCCCTGGAACGACTCATTATTATATCGACGAGATATTCACTGTCAGTAATGTTTTAGGTTAATAACCGACGAAAAATATTCAATACGGCTTAATAAATGTTTGCACATTTAAAAATGTCAAAGCTAATTTAATGGTTAAATCACACGGAATGGTAAATACGTTTTACATTGTAGAAAAACAATAATTAGACATGCGAAGAAAGAAACAAAGCTGACAAGAAAGTGGACAAGATACGTATATTGCGGGTGCCTTAAGAAAAGTTGTCGTCTCAGTACAGATGTACCGAACCTAACTGGACCGGAAGTTCGGAGAATCTGTCCGTTCTTTCACGACCATCGATTTGAAGGTTGTTAGTGGGTATGTCAGGTAGCTTCTGATTGTTATATGAGAGGAGGACGTTCTAGATGTTTACACATATATCATAATACGGTATTATTTATCACATCCGTCGTCAATCATTATCTCTTGGTCTGAAGTGGGTTCGTGTCTGCGCATGCGTGTCGGCGTTATTGCAGATGGATGCTGAAGTATGGTATTGCTATAGAGTGGTGACTAGATTGAGCGGTTTAAATGTGTGTGACTGTATGCGTATGTTTGTGTACGTGTGAGTGCCACGCGAGCGCACGCGTCAGTTGTGATATACCGTACACTATATATTCCAATATGTTCCTAATACATGCATAACGCAATGAATGGCACAATTGGACCAGTTCGTGGGATGACCTCTCTCTTTCCAGTTTGTCTCCTAGCGACCTTGACTTCGACTGAGGCCGCATTATGAATGGGGTAGTTACTGGCCTCGACATAAACAAATTCATCAACGCTTTAATAAAACCCATTCATCCTCCACACGACAGGATATTAACATCTCCTCAGAAAGAATGGCCCCATTTACGACAATAAGTTAGTTCTAGTTCTTCCTTTATTTGTGGCTCGGTGGTACGGCGCTCGGCCAGAAAGCGGCGGTTTCTTCGATCGAATCCGCGGACATTCTACTGACAATCAGTGGTCTTAGTCACTGATTCACAGGCGAATGAGTGTTCGGTAGGATGAGGTAGATTATAGTGGATTATTCTTGATTATTCTCCTATAATTTTGGAGTTACCCCTCGGAGTTTGGGGAAAGGGCTCATGTAGCAAAATATAAACAAACCTGAGTAACACATATAATATACATTTAAAAACAGCTATCATTTAATAAAACTAATATATAATAAAACCTTATTATTTAATATATATCATATGGCCTGTTTTCCCACATCAAATTTCGATTTTATGTTCGTTCACATCCCGTCTTCCTGCACGTTTTTTATAACCGTCGCAGATTTCTTTTAGGGGCACATTATTTAATTGGCAGGGGAGGCATCTCTTTCTTTGAGAATGAAAGCGCTTAGAAAGCAAAATATCAAAGGCGTCATGTTCTCGAACACTTTGTAAACATCGCCACGCGCATTTGACCGTAATCGGCGGTAAACGCGCCAAGGGAATAAATTAATTTGAGCCGATTTGGCACAAACTAATAGGGGCGCATTAAATGCCTCTCTTGGGCGGGCGCTGTGCGTCAAATGGAAACGGGCACAAAGTCGGCTCGCAATCTAATTACAACAGACGAATGGGCACGAAGTAGCTTGTAATTCACGCGCATGCCTCCATTCGTACAGCTCGTACAATAGGCACGCGTGTGCCGTGGCCCGTACCGGCTTACGCCGGAGCGAATATCGTTGATATACAGCGCTAATGATGCCATTTTGAGGCGCACCTGGCCACCAGACGAGCCATTATCCGGCACCGTTACGCCACACACCTGGCCCCGATGTTCGTGACATTATCGCCGATGTAAGCCGAGTTACGACGACAGCCGTCTCTCTTCCCCTTTCCGGCGGCGAGGTTGACCAGAACGGGGTCCGGCCGCGGCCAGCCGGACCGAAAATTGGACGGAATAATTCCTAAGCACGTGCTTTTGATCGCCGAAGCACGAGGTTCGGCGGCCCGCGCTCGCGTACGGCCGCCGAGCCTCGGCGTCCGGGATGTGGCCGTTACGACTCGGTCGCCATTGTGACGTGGCCGGACTGTGCGCAGGCGATAGGCGGCCATCGATCATCCACTCGCGCCGATCATATAACCGCTGAACGCTCCGATGGGGCTTCCCGCTCAGCCAACGGCCCAGTGACCGACTCAATCGCCGTGACTCTATCAGGCCGACTCAATCGGTGATTTGCTCGACGGAGCCGGTGTCTGTTCTCGCCGATATCTCGCTTAATAAATAGTTTAGTGTGGGAAAAGTCTTCGTCCCGGCGATGACTTCGTCGGTTCGTTCGTCGAGTCGCTGACTGGACGTGTGCGGTTCGTGACTGGCTCATGAACTGGCTGGGCGACTGCATATCGAGGCAGACGTGTGGCAGACGCGAGTGAATAGTCGTACATGGGGCCAGGCGTACTCGTGTTCGTACTCATACTGCTACGAAGTAATCGCATACGTAATTGATTACTTTTTATCAGTAATCGCCCCATAATTACATCGAGAACTTGGGATAGTTCAGTGCTAACTCAAAGACGGTTCAACGATTGGAACCATGACCGATTCGGGGATTTATCAAATGAATGGGACGGGAACTGATTGAATAATCGGTTCACTTCATCGGTCCAGAAAGCTGGTTCACTCAGAACTGCGATTGACTCATTGGTGCATTGACTCAATCTAAAAAATAGTCTGTCTAGCACTCTCTGTGAGTGGCTCATTGAATTTTACAATGACTGTCTCATAGTCTAATAAAATGACTGGCTCAGAAACTGGGTAAATAATTGGCTCAGAGGCTGATTAAATGACTGACTCATATATTGATTAAATGATTGGCTCAGAGGCTGATACAAAGACTGGCGATTATGATAGCGGTTAGAGCATCACGCTGGGAGTCTGAGGGCTCTTTGTTCGAATCCTTCACGCCCCTGTTTTTTGTGGGATATTTCCTAGAATGTCGCCGCTAAGCCGGAAGTCCCAGGTATGATCACCCTCTAGACTAAACAAATTTATCATTCACTCACTGAGTCAGTGCCCTGTCCAAGCACTGGCTCAATTTCGGACCAAGTGATTGCCTGAATGTAGCGTCGGCTGTTTGGTTTCATTGACTTATCCATTGATCGGGTCAGTGTCGAATGTAATGACTGGCCCAGTGTCTGACGTAATGACTGACCCAGTGTCTGACATAATGATTGACCCAGTGTCTGACATAATGATTGACCCAATGTCTGACGTAATGATTGACCCAGTGTCTGACGTAATCATTGACCCAGTGTCCCACGTAATGATTGACCCAGTGTCTGACGTAATGACTGACCCAGTGTCTGACATAATGATTGACCCTAGTGTCTGACATAATGATTGACCCAATGTCTGACGTAATGATTGACCCAGTGTCTGACGTAATCATTGACCCAGTGTCCCACGTAATGATTGACCCAGTGTCTGACGTAATGATTGACCCAGTGTCCCACGTAATGATTGACCCAGTGTCCCACGTAATCACCGACCCAACGTTTAATGTAATGACTGGCCCCAGAGACCGACGCAATGACTGGCCCAGGATATGACGCAATGACTGGCCCATTATCTGAGCTAATGACTTGCACATTATCAGACGAAATAACTGGTCCTGTGTCTAGTCCGATGGCTGTCTTAATATGTGACCCGATAATTGGCTGAGCGTCAATTCGTATGACTGGCTCAACCTCTCACTTAATGACTGGTTCAGTGAAAAAAACAATGACTGGCTTATTGTTTATTCCAATCGCTGGCTCAATCTCGCACAAACTGGCTCAGTGACTTTTATAATAATATAATAATGTATATTTAATAAAGCGCCCTTACTAGCAGGAGCCATTCAAAGGCGCTGTACAAATAATATGTAATATAATAATACCCCAAATACTTTTATGAGAGTAGAACTGGTGTCATCATTATGCCGATTACTAAACCAGAGAGCTTGAATGCTACTTGATCGTCGAAAAACACTCACAAACCATTATTAGCCTAGTTAAATTATTATGGCACCAGTGAGGAGGAAGGACGGTTACCGCGGGGAGTAATAAACGAGAACAAAGTAATTTAGGGAAGTAGGAGAGAGATGACAAAGGATGGTGTTGAGGGAATTAACAAATTAACACAAGACAGTAACTAACCAAAACTGCAAATTGTAATACAAGATAGGATTTCAATTATTATTATTATTATTATTATTATTATTATTATTATTATTATTGGCTTAATACTATTGTTATCCTCGTCAACGTAAAATGGAGCTGTTATTGTTATGTGGTCGAAGATGAACTAGGAAGAACGGAGGAAACGGGCCTCTAAAAATAAATATAACAATCTAGAAGAGAAGTCTCCATCGTCTAGAAATAGATAGAAAAATCCTGGCTAGAACAACGGAGGAAACGGGCCTCTAAAAATAAATATAACAATCTAGAAGAGAAGTCTCCATCGTCTAGAAATAGATAGAAAAATCCTGGCTAGAACAATGTCGTCTGGAGCCTAGCTTGTTATTTGTTATCGATAGAAATCAGGACAACTTACAGCTGATTCTGGAGTGAAAAATCATCTGATTGTATTAGCTGACATCACAATTAGAGGTCTTCAACATCTCAGAACAGGGATCTGCGTGACTGTCTCTGTCTCTCTCTGTGTTTTGTGTCTTTGTGTGATTGCATGCGTGCGTGCGTGATATATATATATATATATATATATATATATATATATATTGTGTGTGTTTATATATATATATATATATATAAGAGAGAGAGAGAGAGAGAGAGAGAGAGAAACTGACATGGCAGAGATTATTGAAAACATAGGGATTGCATCATCTGGACGGGTCATCAGGGTAGTCTAAGCATAGACCGGACTTATCCTGCAAATACGCGTAAAAATGCCCGACAGTGGTTAAGTCGATGTTTTACGAAAGTTACAAAAACTCATTTCCACGGTCGCGTGGATGTAAGCAAATCTCAAAAACAAATTTCCGCCGTGTACGTGTATATATGTGTACGCCTGTGCAAAATCGCGAGTCTCGGATACATATACGTCTATAACTGTACGCGTATTTATGTGTACGTATGTGAATGAGTGCGGGCTTCGCATACGTATATGTCTCTATAAGTGCATGTTTACACGAGCTATTTTTAGCCGAACACTTATTTACGGGCGTATGTAAGCGCAACGGACTATATACGCTGCAGGAGGATGGAGGTGTCTTGTAGTTATCTGATAAAGTTATTTATGTGATAAGATTACGAGCACCTGCCTTATGATAAATGGCTAGTGTCAGCGCCATTTTGAATATTAGCCTCGTAGTAATGGATTAAATGGACTCGGTGTGTTTGCACAAAGGACCCCATTACGCAAGATGTTACTTATCGAGCTAAACCAGAACTCTATACGATCGAGAAAGTACAGTTGCCCCATTTCCCGGTCTGTACGATGCTATCTAAATGTCAATATTAGATAATAGTTATAATATTTATCATCACACCCTTTGACATGGTAATTGAAATAAGCAACATTTTTCCCCGTTCGTTGTCACGGATCATCCCCGCAAAGGTGGCCGCAGCAGTTTTTGTCCATTTCGCTCGGGGCGGGGAGTTCGGAATTCGGGTGCACTTCGGGGGTGGGGGGAAGCACTTGTAAACTCATTGCGAAATGTTCTAGAGTACATTGCGGCGGAATGAGTTTGAGGGGGAAAACAGCGCGTTTCATCGCACTCGGGAAAGGGTTGATGGCTTTCGATGACTCGTTAATTAAGATATGTTTCTCGGGATGTTCTCATTTTGTCCCGTAATTTGGTCGGTAAATAGAAACGCGTCTTCTGAATAAAGATAGTTTAGCGCTGATCCAGAATGTACGCATGTCAAGTCTGTATGTGTACGCCATTTCTGTATATGTACGTCAAGACTGTATATATGTACGCCATGTCTTATTTTGTATGTCAAGCCTGTATATGTATGCAGAGTCTGTATTTTGTATGTCAAATCTGTATATGTAACCCACGCCTGTATATGTATGTCAAGTATGTATATGTATACCATGTCTGTATATGTATATCATATCTATATATGTATGTCAAGTCTATATATGTATGCCATGGCTGTATATGTATGCCATGTCTGTTGAAAAACAACTTCCTGGTTTTGGTATTCATTCTTCTTAAATATGAATTTACAGACAATACACATATCGCCAACTTATCATACAAACAATCTACGTAACATCTGATACGCATATCGTACAAGATCCAGATTCTTACCAACGGGTAAACTTACACACTTCTATTAACCGAAATATAGTTCAAACGTTTGGTACTCAGATCGTATACTACACAATCACATATACACTTCACATATAATATCAATCCACATAACCCATCAAATCCGGATCCGGATATATGATATCTATCCATATTATATATTCGACGCGCCCTTTGACCTATACGCTTATCTCATTGGAAAGAAGAAGAAAAACACATCTTCTGGATAAGGCATGTCTGATCCTGAATGATATCTAACAATTTCTAGCACTGTTCTACGAACTTACCTGTTTGTTGACTTGCAGGGCTTATTCCTGGCATGATCCAGGTAGATATGATGACACGGCGAGCCGTCATCATCCGTCGTGTCTGTATCCCCAGACATCGTCCGTACGGTGGTGAGCGGGATCTCTTCCGGAGATCTGCCCATCGTACGACCTTTGACACCATGATGACGACCTTGCTTATAATACATGACCTTGACGCGAACCTTTCCGCTATCCGCTTATCCGCCCGACCCCGTATCCTGACACATGGCACGTTCCTATCTCTCCAAGGTGCGATGACCTTTCACCCCAACCTTTCGCGTGTTTTCCAATACATTTCTCCAAACCGGGAGAACCCTAGCGAGCCTTCCAAAATACGTCAATCAGATGGGAAAATCCTGCAGCGACTGCAAGCAACCTGCAGCAATCCGCAGCAATCCGCAGCAATTGCAATCCAACAATTATCACCTAATGAGAATATTTTTTAATAAAAACATTAATAAGTAAATAATAATTAGTTCCTTATCTATCTATCTATCTTCCTCATTATCTATCTAACTCATCCTTAAACTTTACGCCGAGTGCCTACTCTAATCGCGTTAGTCAAACAACGGAACCTGATCGATGTCATTTCCTGACTTAATCCGATTCTCGCCGATCCAGAGATATCCGGGCGCGATTATCATAACCAATATTAACGGCTCGACAAATCCATGTTGACGTATCCAGGTGTCACTGGGGGATTCTCTACTACTAATCGCCGACGGATCCGGAGCTCGCCGAGTGGCCGACTGACGACAGGACGGACCGACTAACTGGGCCGCTATCCCGGTCCACATGCCCGTCTGGATGTAGGGGGCGCCGCTGTTGTGTAACCGCCGCGATTACCGCCATATTGTCTGTCGGTCGGTGTGTGAGCGTGTCTGTCTCTCGCGCTATGAGGATGTCACGTATTATGGAGACGGAGCCCCGATGTCGCCCCGATATCGCCCCGATGCCGCTCTGATATCTCCCTGACCCAGTGTCCTCCTCCCCCACCCCCCCAGGCCGATGAACTCTGCTGCCGGACTGCGGACAACTTTTCCCGTGTTTAGCCGTGCTCGTCTAAGTTGACGCGACTATTCGGATCACTCAGCTGGGTGTCTCGTGTAGCAGCCGGTGGGTGCTTCGATGGGTGGCTTGATTAGTTGTTCTGGGTGGCTTGGTGAGGGGACCCGGTGGGTGGTTTAGCGGTTACTTTTGGGTCGTTTTTTTTTCTTCTTCTTCTTCTCTTTTGATGAGGGGATTTGTGGTCGATTTTGTGCTTTCTTTGGGCTGTTAAGTGAGGAGCCATGTGGGCAGTTTGGTTCTTATTGGGGGTGGCTTAGGACGGACGTATTTGGGTGAATGGGTGCAACTTGGGGATGGTCTAGTGAGTGGAAGGCATTTTTGGTGGTGAGATGGATTGATGTTTGTGGGATAGTCAGGAAGTTATTGGGATATGTGTAGGTTAAGTTAAGTTAGGTGGGGATTGGTGGTTGGGTGAGAGACGGTTATTTAGATTAGAGAAGAGACTAGTGGGTGTTTTCAGGTGGCTGTTCCTTTATTGGGTGGTCCTAGTTGGTGGACGATTGGGCGTTTTTAGTATCTACTATGGTTGGCATCGTACTGTGCAACATGTTCTGGACTTATTTAATTCGTGGTACGGTGGCTTCATGTTTTGTTATTTGGCTGGTTGAATGGTCCTGGTCCAGTTTGATCTGTGGATCCAGTTTAGGGGGACAACGTAGGCGTTTGAGATCCCCTTGGAGAAAAAACATCCACAAATAATAATAATAATAATAATAATAATAATAATAACAATGGATAGTTGTATGATGAAGGTGGTAGTATATAATTACACTCCAGTAGACAGTAATTATCATCAGGACATCAAAGTGTTTAAAACATATTGTAATCCATAATGGTCTGTCTGTCTGATTGTCTGTCTGTCTGATTGTCTGTCTGTCTATCTGTCTGGTTGTTTGTCTGGTTGTCTGTCTGGTTGTTTGTCTGGTTGTCTGTCTGGTTGTCTGTCTGATTGTTTGCCTTGTCATTTGTCTGGTTGTATGTCTGGTTGTCTGTCTGGTTGTTTGTCTGGTTGTCTGTCTGGTTCTCTGTCTGATTGTTTGTCTGGTTGTCTGTCTGGTTGTTTGTCTGGTTGTTTGCCTTGTTATTTGTCTGGTTGTATGTCTGGTTGTCTATTTATTTGGTTGTCCGTATAGTTGTCTGTGTATTTGGTTGTATATCTATTTTTCAGATTGTAACTCGCCTCTCTCTCCTCTCTCTCTATCTCTCTCTCTCTCTCTCTCTCTCTCTCTATCTATCTATCTATCTATCTATCTATCTATCTATCTATCTCTCTCTCCTCTCTCTCTCTCTCTCTCTCTCTCTCTCTCTCTCTCTCTCTCTCTCTCTCTCGCTCAGCATGCGCGCGCGTATGTCTACCGCACCCCCTCTACCAGTCAGATTGTTCCTCCATCTGTATCTACCTATATTTCTGTCTCTAGGTGTATCCACCCATTTATCTGTCACGTGTTGTGTATGTATATTTTCGTCTAATTCTTTGTCTTCTGTCTTCCATTTAGGCCAATCTTCCCGCCCACCTCCATCCATTCCAAACTATACACAAAATACTGTATAACGATTTAATTTGGTGAATAAAAGGAAAAAATAGGCGACAAGAATGGCTAATATTTGTTTCGTCGCCAAAATAAGCACCTTTGTCATATTTCACACGACACCATCAAGTCCGAGTCAATATTTAGTTTACGAACGTTGGCTTAAACTGAATAAACATTGATATCACTGCATTATAATTAATAGAAATACCTGTTATTATTATTATTATTATTATTAGTATTAGTATTATTAGTAGTAGTAGTAGTAGAAGTAATAGTAGTAATAGTAGTATATTAGAAATGAGTCGTCTTGAAACTTTTAAATCTCTTCTAAAAACATACCTATTTAAGGTCGCTTTCACAGATAAATAAGTATTATATTTTAAATCATTACACGGTTTTTACAGTCATATTATTTGGGGTATTATTATGTTACATATTATTTGTACAGCGCCTTTGAATAACACCTGCTAGTATGGGGCTTTATTAAATAAATTTTATTATTATTAGTAGTAGTAGTAGTAGTAGTAGTGGAGGTGGTGGTGGTGGTGGCAGTAGTAGTATTACATAATTAATATATTGTTAATATATATTTTTCATACAATTTTACAATTCCCCCGAATACCTATAAAATATTTGAGATCCTATAACTAACTATTGCACCACGTAATTAACCTTTACCCATCAGTAACCATAACCCATTACAGACTCCAAATCATTAAAGATAGCATCCCATAATTCAGGTCAATCCATTACTGTTCGGGGCGCATCCGTGGTCTAGCGATAGCGTGTGGGACCACAGATCACCACCACCCGTGTTCGAATCTCGGTTTAGGCATATGTGAAGGTTGTTTCATCTTTGACTTCGCTTCATTACCTTAGGAGGTCGTTCGGCCCATTTAGCCTACCATATGCCCAAAAGTGGCCATAAATCATCAATCTTCAGAACCTGTAACAAGTGTTGTTGTTGTTGTTGTTGTTGTTGTCATTGACACAGTTCTTCACTAAATCTGACACATTAAGTGGTGTAGCGTCAGTATTTGGAAAATCGACAGAAACAGTCGCTGATTGGTTCCGAGTGAACCGTATGATAATTGACCAAACGCTATTGACTAATCGGATAGTCAGTCGTACGCTATTTCGTCGTGTGGCATGCATATTATAATTGAATCATAATTCAATCGTTTCTTAGATTAGAGCTGTGGTGGGGGGGGGGGTGATTTGCGCGTTATAAATTGGTAAACACTATAACGAGTGGCTCGTACTAGAAGGTTTGATTGTAAGATAAGGCATTTTCCTTTCGAGCGAGAAGCAATCACCAATCACTTTCATTAATAATCAATAATTTACTGACACTCAGTAATTCTGTACTGAAGATGAATATTTATTTGCTTCTCATATAGAGAGGGATTTGATGTGTATGTGTATCTGTATTTGTGTGAATGAGAATGTGTGCTTGTGGATTGGTGCGTAGGTGTAAATTCATTTGTCTATATATATATATATATATATATATATATATATATATATATATATATATATATATGAATTT
>JAODUP010000179.1:207500-217500 GCA_025642065.1 Paralvinella palmiformis
CGGGGTCAATTTGAAAAAGAACTGTACAATTGCTTTAGCTCAATTTCTACGTACAAATAACAAATTATCGATTGAGAGATTTAGAGGTACATTGCCAAGAAGTGAAAGACGATGAATGTTTTGTTTAAATAGCGGTATTCGTGCAACAGAGGACGATTACCTTCTGATTTCTATCTGTCTTCAATACCGATACCTCAGATCCACTCCTCCGCGAGGTACCCTTCGTGAGAACCTTTTTTAATGCATTTATTATGTAATGTCATGCAATAACAAATATGTAAATATCGATCTGTCTAAATATGCTTACAACGCTCTAAGTGTTCATAACATAAGTTGTAATTTGGATCTTGCATGTTTATGCACCTATTGTTTGTCATGCGCACAACTGTGCAAGTATTTTGAACCATGGGCATCATACCTCTTACGTAGACAATAAAGATTATATATCTATATATATATATATATATATATATATATATAATCAGGTAATATATATATTACCTGATATATTCGGGTATACTGTATCAAATCTCAATTAGCAATATACGTATAAGCTGAAAATTTCAGGTAATATACATATTACCTGATTATACAGATTAACTGTAACATATATATATATATATATATATATATATATATATAACTATCAATTAATCAGACAATTTATCACTCAAACACTCGATCAAAAACGCAAACAATCAACCTATGAATCAGTCAATTAGATCGATCAATCAATACATAGACTGATCAATTAAACAATTAATTAATTAACTAATCATAGTTAACCAAGAAATTAAATGGAACAGGTAAGCATTTGTTGTTATGCTGGCGTAAAGTAATATTTGTAATTAACTGATCACCCGAAATGAAGGCTATTTCATCAAATTGTCATACAGTTCCCAACCGGGAGAAGACCGCTTTTATAACGGTGTTGACCTGACCTAAAAGATGAAATTAGATGAATCAAAGTCAAATTGAAATGAAAAAAAAGTTTTGTTCTATGACCTCTGGGCTTATAGTCCCTGGGCCAGAAAACGTCCCTTTTATAGAGTCGCTAAATAGAGGCTACCACCATCCACCTTTACGCCCCCCCCCCACACACACACGTGTCTCCGACTCGAATCCTTTCTCGCTCCCCCGTACCTCCTCCCCCCGCCGGACTGGCAGCGCCACCTCGAGTCGGTCCAGAGCGGCGTGTTATCGAGTGTTCCTGGTCCGTGTGTGGCCAATATGATAAACTATTGAAGAATCTAATTATTTCCCTTTTCCTTGGATTATGTCCCAACTATGAATATATCGACACCGGTGTAGTAGCAATCTCCTTTAGGAGGTGCTGATTGTTTGCTTTTACCGTGCCCGGGGGCTAGCCGGGAGGGGTAGGGGAAAATGGGGGGGGGGGGAGCGCGGCTGTGAGGCGCCCCCGAGTCAAGGCTGGCATATAACCGGATGAAAGACGGTGCCTATCCGGGGATATGTCGATGGCTAGGAGGCGCCATATGTACGTCTCTCTCTCTCTCTCTCTCTCTCTCTCTATCACATACACACACACACACTCTCTCTCTCTCTCTCTCTCCCTCTCTCTCTCTATCACATACACACGCACACACTCTCTCTCTCTCTCCCTCTCTCTGACATCAACCACTAATTGTCAGAAGCAATAAATCATCTTCGGCTGGGATACGTCACCAGATATGGTGACCCCTCCCCCCTCACCCGCTAATGTTTATTCATATGTTATTAGGTTGATTAATAAGAATGGAAATAGATCGAAGAAGAGGCGTAGAAGGAGACAAACGACCGACGACAGTTCGTTGATCATTCGCCGCCGGCTAGCCGCTCGTCCGACGAGAGATAACGAAACGTCATTGGTCCGTTGCCGGATGACGTGTTTTTTCACGTGACCCGTCCCGGTTAATGCGATTGGTGGAGATCGTTGTCGGCGTTTATCGGCTTTTAGTTTTGAGTAATTATAGAGAATGGCCGGAGTTGTCCCTCATCAGTATTTCTCTAGCCAGTCGATGATCTGTTCCTCGGATCTGGCTAGCCATTTGATGTTGTTCTGGATGCTATCCAGAGAATCGACCCTCGCCTGTTCCCCGGTCCCGGCGTCCGGATAGCGCTCGTAAAACGACTGCACCTGGATCGAAAACGAAAAGGAACTATATTAACATCAATTCAGCATTGACCCCCATGATCCACGACGATCCAGATAGGCCGGAATTGGGATGGATGGGCATCGTTTTTAAATATTCGATAGCAAATCGGCGCTGATCCGGTTATTTTGAAGTGAGACGGCCTCCGCTACAATGGCAGCTCCAAGGAATTATGGGTAATAACATCGAGGTCACTGCCAGCTATAGACAGTACGTAACAGGATCCGGATAAAGCGTCTCGACGAAGTACTAGTCCTTGGGGAGTCCTTAACAATTGCGACCAGGATCAGAACGGGAAGTATATTTTAAAACAAGTGAATTGAGATAATCCGGTGTAATGCGAAGACGGGATTCAGGGGAGGGGGGTCATCTGTGGTGGCTGGGGGCTGGTGGCGTTCCGCGCGGAGAGTGGACGGATGCGTGCGCCGGGCTAGGATGTGATACGGACGTGAACGGATGAAGTAACCGAGGGGCGAATGAATGGCTGTTCGCCATCCGGAGAACCATTAATATCCGGATCTGTCCGGAGCCGCCGATCGTTGGTGATCCCGTAACGCCTGGTCATAACGAGCAGCATCCGGTTTAACACCTTCCACAGTAATTGTTAATGCTTCGACGACTTCATTCGAAAGACGTACTCAACATTTGGCGGACATTTCTATTGGTTGTTGCACATGTGTTGTTGTTGTTGTTGTTGTTATTTCGAAATTCCGTGGCTTGAGGCGCGATAGAATTATTTTGGGGTTGGGTGTGGGAGTGTGGTGGTGTGGGGGTGTGCGGGATGTGGAGTGCGGACTGTGGGTGGAGGGTGTATCCTGGTAAATATCCACTGATTTATGCTCACCTCTTCCAGTTGGAACTGTGTGTTGTAGCCGCTGACAATTTTAGGAACCATACGTCCTAGGTCCCGGTTGTCTAAACCAAATCTGTAAAAGGTAATGTTAGACTGACAGAGTACTATTAACGGAATACATCTGTTTGTCTATCTGTCTGTCTGTCTGTCTGTCTGTCTGTCTGTCTGTCTGTCTATATGCTGTTGTTGTTACTACTACTACTACTACTATTCCTACTAGTACTACTACTACCACCACTACTACTACTACTGCTACTCAGACTACTCTCTCTCTCTCTCTCTCTCTCTCTCTCTCTCTCTCCTCTTGTTCGCTCTTTCCGCCCCCCCCTCACTCTCTCTGCCTCTCTCCCTGACTCTGCTATGGTTCTATCACGACCTGTAACCTCATGATTGTGAGCTAAAAATGGTGGCTACAATAATTTAGAATAAACGGAGAGAGGCACAGACCTACCGACAGATAGCCAGACGAAAAGACAGACAGATAGACTGGCCCTCGGATGAGCGCAAACAGACAGAAAGACGGACAGGTTGACGTTGTTAGTGTCAACGTCTAGCTCGGCTGGTCTAAATGACCATCGATATTTTAGGTGACGTAAGTTCATCGATCTTAAATGATCACTCTCAATATCCATGTCAGTATCGATCTAAAGACTTCCGGAAGATAGTCACTTATGGCTACTTCTAACATCGCCATAAAAGACAATTAAATGCGATAACATTGATCGATTGGGAATAATTCTACTTTGACTTGTGTATGGATATTTTTTACTCTTTAAACCACCATTTTAGTAGTTTCGGTGAAAAAAGACGAAGAATAATTAAAAGAACGTTATTTCGACGTGATATTGACGTAGATATCTAGTTGTTCCACAATCGGGACAATTTTGCGCGTTAACGATTTAATTATTTAATCCGTTTACCTTGTAATCATTATCGAGTGATAATTATATTTAAATTTACGGTCTGCCTTCGTATTAATGGTATAGGCATTGCCAACTTGAGTAAAAAATATATAGTCATCGTTACCTTACCTAATCAGGATATATTTAACATAACCATTATACAATCTTAGACCAACTCAAACATACACCTCACTACGACGACCTCATATGTCTATCATATAATTATAATCAACTCACTCATTCCCATTATGATCAAAACGAAAGCCAATCTACCTATTCATAATATAGTTATTAACAAGCTACCTATTCATGATATAATAATAACCAAGCGGCGCGATTAAAACTCACCTAACCAGAAAGAAATCAAGGCCAACTGGCCTATTCACCGCTCACATACCGTAATATAATAATAAAAACGTACTTATTCATAACCCTATTCACGATCCGATCATGACCAACTGACCTGTTCACGATATAATCATAGTTAGCCCGGACCCAATCCCACAGGTAGCCATTAGCTATCTTGTTCTGTCCGATGTAATCCATTAACGTAAAGAAATCCTGGGATCGAATCTTTGTCTCATCCGTAGAATAGTCTAGGAGCCTGAATTAAACAGAAAAAAATATGATAAATGATAAATCTTTCCAATGATGATGATGATGGTGATTGGTGTTTTACGGCCTCTCTTGTGCACAAGGTAGGCTAAATGAGCCGAGTCAAAGATGAAACACCCTTCAGATATCCCCACGCCTAGATTCGAACTCAGGTGATAGTGATCTGTGATCCAACTCGCTACCAATTAGCCCCCAAATTTCTCTCCGAAGTCAATACATATAATACGATGGCATTTTAAAATCAGCGAAAATAGATGACAGACCTATATCACATATCAATATAATTATTAAGCTTGACAGTGTATCAAAAGTATCAAAGGTTTTATGGACGAAAGTGATAATTTAATATCGGAAAAATTCCACAATTCTCAGGATTGTAATTAACAGAGTAGATGTTTCCTGGTATTTAGTGTTGCGTATATCTCGTAAAAATTAGTTTTGTCTGAAACAGTTGAGAACAAGTTGCTTTATCCGAGGAAAATAAATGTATTATTATTATTATCATTAGTAGTGGTAGTAGTAGTAGTAGTAGTAGTAGTAACATCAGTAATAGCCATAGTAAAAGTGGTGGTAGTTGTAGTGATAGTGTTGGTAGTCGTAATGGTAGTAGTAGTAGTAGTAGTAGTTTTGTCTTATTATTATTATTATTATTAGTAGTAGTAGTAGTAGTAGTAGTAGTAGTAGTATAATACGTGTTTACAGTAGCTATCATATTTCGCATTAAACAAACAAACAAATATACTTATTAATAACTATTCAAAATCGGACGTGTTTTATTACCGAAATAAATATGAGCAAGACGACTGCGGAAAATTATTTTGGTCGAGTTGTTTTTCTGGTCTTTAGCGATAAATATTAGCTTTCCTGACGACTCTTCGCCGATGGGACTCCTTCTCGAAAGACGGGCCGCCGAGGAGGCAACTTCCGGCTGCCACTTCCGGTAATTGGCCCAATGATGTTAATAATATTCATGACGCTCCCTCGGTGTTTGTCTTCGCGGGAGACCTTCGTACGCCGATATCTCCGCTAGAGGTCCTTAACACAACAAAGGTCATCTAACCGACAAAGTCACCTAACACGCGTTTAGGTGGCGGGTTGATCTTTGGTATGGACTCTTAAAGGTCGATAACGATGACGATCTCAGTCGAACGGGAAGATCCGTGGGAGCGTAGTGTCCAGTAGTGTTAGTGTTAGCGCGCGTGCCCATATTTGACAGATGTAACACCGTGTGTGCGTCATACAGATGTAGCACTGTGTATGTGCGTGCGTGTAGCATACAGATGTAGCACTGTGTGTGTGTGTAGATATGTAGATGTATGTGTCCACGCGTACATATGTAGTGCACTGTGTGTACACACAGATGTAGCACTGTGTATGTATGTAGACATACAGATGTAACGCCGTGTGTGCGTCATACAGATGTAGCATTGTGTGTGTGTGTGTGTGTGTGTGTGTGTGTGTGTATGCGTGCGTGCGTATGGCATACAGATGTAGCATTATGTGTGTGTGTAGGTATATTGATGTGTGTGTCCGCGCATACTGATGTGTAGACATACAGATGTAACGATGTGTGTGCGTCATAAAGATGTAGCAATGTGTGTCTCTGTGTGTATGCGTGTGTGCGTGCGTGTGTGCGTGCGTGCATGCGTGCGTGTGGCATACAGATGTAGCACTGTGTGTAGGTATATTGAGGTATGTGTCCACACGTACAGATGTAGTGCACTGTGTGTACACATACAGATGTAGCGCAGTTACTGGTCTTCATTTGTCTACGTTAATGAAGTTAAATTGTTAAATTAAATATACCAACATCGATTCAATTAGGTTGTAGTTTTTATTTTCGATTTCAATTTTTTATCAAATTAACGTCAGATTCGTCAGACTATGAGTAGAAATAAACATATTGTTAACCATCTGATGGCGTATGAATAGTATGTCTATTGCTTAGCTTTTCTAGAATCATATATAGACAGACCGACAGACACTGTCAGAGTGTGTTACGTCCTGGGGGGGGGGGTCTTTAACGTACCCCTTTATTTTTACGAAATCAGTGGAGACAGCAGCGCCATTTAACGTGGTCAGCCACCCACGATGTTGTGAGCCGAGAAATTAATCTCTGGGTAAGTTTCGGCCTCTTGCTGGGATCAAACCTGTGACCCTTGGCACCAAGTGCCGGGTACTTTACTGCTAGGCCACCGGAGCTCACTATGACTGACTGACTTAGTTTTTCTCATATCTTATATAACAAGATATGTGTTGCTTGATAGCACTTGAACACAATGATCAGGAATACAGGTTAATATGTATAACTAGTCAAACTACTTCCTAATTAACAGCTATACTAACTCAACACCTCTGTAGAGTCCCATATACTAACTGCCTGCTGCTATTATAACATGTCCCTTTTGAATTGTTCAAACTGGAGACAGATTGTTAGCTGTATGAACACATACACACTTTTGTGAGGGGTGAGGTATATACTGTACAGTCTAATCTATTGTTTAATCTACCGCTGATCGTACTACCAACACCGTCACGATCACCACCTAATGACATTGACAGCTTGTCAATCAATTCACAGATTACCAGAAACATTTCACTGTCAGTGTGTGGTGGTAATAGCGGGTAGTATTTATATGGCAATGTATGTATTCGTATTGCGTAAGCATTGGCGGTGGCTGAATAACGGAAGGCGCTGAGCATATATTTTGGATTTAAAATAAATAAAACCCTTAAACCCAAACCCAACCCGTGACCCAAAGAAAAGTTTCACCCCTCCCAACCGGACCCACGGGTGTGAGTTGGGTTAACCCGAACGGGTCGACCCAACCCGTACAGAGGGCTCTGACTGACAGACAGACAGACAGACACATTCATCCATTCATCCGTACATACATACATACATACATACATACCTAAATAGGATAATTGATCTTTCTCTAAACTATGATGATGATGATGATTGATGTTTTACGGCCACTTTTGTGCACAGGGTAGGCTAAATGGGCCGAGCGACCTCCAAAGGTAATGAGGGGAAGTCAAAGACGAAACAACCTTCAGATATGCCCACGCCGAGATTCGAACACGGGTGGTAGTGATCTGTGGTCCAACACGCTACCGCTAGACCACGGAGGCGCTACACGATCATGCTAAAGATCCTGACTTCTTTTGGTGATAGTTTCGTCGTATTATAATATAATAATAATAATAATTATTATTATTATTATTATTAGTAGTAGTAGTAGTAGTAGTAGTATTTCATCTCTATACTTACTTCTGTATAAGCCATAGTTTATCAGTCCACGTTAAGCCGTACAGTATGTTGTCAGCTTCCTGTGTTGACGTCGCCTTGGTGTAACGATCCCACATGATGGCAAACTCTTCGTCGCCTCCAATAGCCTGCATACCGAACGAATATACAACTCTTCTGAGGTTAGGAGCTACAGCAAACACACTGGCGATGGTAATAAAACAAGTAATAAGGGAATAAATGATATGATAAACTGGACGAAAGGAGAACAAAATATGGCAAACGAATGACGACAAGAGATAAAGGAAAGGAAAATATAAAACAAATAGACGGGGTACTAAATGAAAGAAACATTAAATCCCACAGACAACTTGACGAAAAGAAGAAAATTAAATACAACAGATAATAGGAACAAAATAATGGGATCAGTGGGATAAAATTATAATTGTATGGAATTATTATAAAATAGGGGGGAAACTAGAAGAAATGTTTAAATGTGCAAAATGACAATAGCCTTCAAATAGTAAATAAGCAGATAACTATATATATATATATATATATATATATATATATATATATATATTAGTATGTATGTATGTATGTGTGTGTACGTTTGTGCGTGTGCGTATGTATATGTGCGTGTAAACAGTCTCTCTCTCTCACACACGCAAATATACACACACGCATACAAGCACACACACATACGTACAAACATAGATACACACACACACACACATACAAACATACATACATACATACATACATACTATACATACACACATATAGACATATATACACAACACATCGGCCAGAGCTCTGAGATATTTATAAAAAAATCCGTAATACAAATCTCACGTGTCATTTTGTAGCCAATAGGCGAAGTATCTAGTCGTATTCTGGATACACTGAGAATATCCATGTCCACATGACAAACTGATTATATCCTGTCGGTTAAGTCTGCAAGTAATTAGCATATATCTCTCTACTAGGGATCAGCTAGTGCAATAAAACATAAGGTATATGTACAAACATACGACTAGTACAACAAACACATATTGTACGAAACGCAATATCTGGCACGTATGAGACCAACAGCCAAAGTGAAACTATAAACATTAACCCGCGGCGACTGATTCCAAATACATTATTATCAGTTACGCAACTATTAATGGCAACTAAAAACAACGTACTTGACGGCGATATGGAAATCAGTTCAGATCTTAAAGATCCAGTAACGAATCACAGCGTTTTGTAAATCAAAGATAAACAAATTGTGTTGAAGAGACACATCGTCAAATGGTATGTTGATCAAATAAAAAATACGGAACTATTTTTCAAAGAGTCTATCGCTTCACGAAACAAATATGCCACCAGGCTACCGATGTGTATCACATTTGGCTTTCTTGGACATAAGCTCTTTATTTTGAAGCTCCCCGATCACTTCTTTCGACGCGAAGGCATATTGTTTACATCTTTATGCAAATCAAAATTTTGGGGAAATCACACGCAAGTGACGTCACATTAAGAAATGGCAGAAGTGAAAACCGTGGGTATAACATTCTTAGTATATAACTATGGTTACCTAAAAACATTACAAATAAAACACAGATAAAACACAGTTTTTTTTAACGATAAAGTACTGAAAACTGATTTTAAAAATCAATATAAATATTATTCGGGTGGCCCTTTCCTGTAAGTAACATCATGTTGTGCAAAGCTCGACGATGTTAATCTGGGATTATCATTGGGTACTTTAATAATAATTCTCTAAGTCTGTAGAGTTAACAACATGGTTTTAAAGAGAGATGGTTTTTTTTAGACAACACTGTTAAGTTATAACAACGCTATTACTAACTTTTCCATGTGAGTTCCACCGTCCTGTACTTTCAATTTATCCATTCTGTATCCAGTCAGATCCTGAACATAAGCCTAACGTAAACAAAGTACAGTTGATTTGACAAGCCGGTAACTTTCATCGAGCGATAATATAAGTACGAACATGTTTCTTCAATTGTTAATACGAATGAAATTAATGGATTAATCGCGTGACAAATAATGGGACAAAAAAAAAACCCGGTGAAAACGTGAAACGAGAGAATGTTTTAATTGAGTAATATTTTAGTTAGCAGCCACTCTATTTGTATTGTCTAATAGTATTGTCTAATCGTTTTGTTGTTAATCTTCAGTAAAATGTCCTCCAAAAATATAAATGTTTACGGTAAACCCA
>JAODUP010000179.1:222500-225000 GCA_025642065.1 Paralvinella palmiformis
GGTCGCGGCGGGAACTCCGAGATCAGCGATCCAGGACGCCGACGATGACTCGACGTGATCTCTGCCCGCTCACTGAGAGCCGCAATCGGGGGGAAGATCGATAGCATACAAACGACCCCCCCCCCCCTACACACACACCCGGATCAGGCGATGGATCTGATGGATCTCGATTAGGCCGGGACCCATGGGAGGCCTAGCTCCCATGACGAGGTTAGGGTCAACGCTTTACTGGCAGGCTGAGGGATTGAAGCATTTCCCAAATATATCTCCGTCGTGTATTGCTTGAGGGAAGCAAGAAGAAGCCAAATCCAAAACAAGTATTACTAGACTGGGGAGGGGGGAGGTTTTCTGATATTCACGGAGATCCCCCACCCCAACCGAGGTCGGATCCTGAGAAAGAGAAGGATGATTTCCTGGGTGCCTCCTTGGTAGATCGGCAGATTTTGCTCCAGACCTGTCCGTCCGTTGACATCGGCATGTCTCATCCTCATTCACGAAATCTCCGTCATCCGCGGGGGTGACCGTTAGAAGCCTGGAACTTAGAACTGACAGCAAAAAGCTCGGACAGTACAAGTTCTTCCCAAAGACCGGACATTAAGTACACCACTAGCCGTACTGGATCGGTAACGGGCTTTTTAATCTTCCGACTGTCGGCGTTTTATGACGTCCGCCAATTACCTGTTGCATGGAATCCCATAGATCCTGTGTAACTATCGACTTGTACTCGAAGTTGTTCAATAGCAACTAGAGATAGAAATAGAAATTAATTATATGGAAAATGTCGAATTTTCCATTTGATCGATTAATAAATGGATGCTTATATCCTGACGAAGAACAAAATTACTTCCAGGTAGCATAATAAAAACCTCTTGTTCCCCCCCCACACACACACACACATACACACATAAACACACACACACACACACACTATATATATATATATATATATATATATATATATATATATATATATATATATACATAACACACACACACACACACACACATATATATATATATATATATATATATATATATATATATATATATATATATATATATACATAAACACACACACACACACACACACTTACCTTGACGCCATTCATAAACACTTCTTCTCCTAGGAAACCTTCCATCATACGAAGCATGGCAGAACCCTGAAATATACAGAAACAATGAAGAAAATTAGCTTAAATCAATATTCATGACGAGGTCAATTATTTTACGAATACATAATCTGTATGTTTGCTAATTCTCTTCCTAGATACTACTTTATCATTTCCACATCAGAACAATAATAATCGCGATTATATCATCATAAACAGTATTATTATTATTATCATCATCATCATCTAACACGTATTTATTAATGTATATCTGTCTCCCTGGCTGTCTGTTTATATCAAATAAATATGGAACACTCTAGAAATGTCCGGGGAGATTTAGTATGGGTAGGGATTGTAAAGGGATAAAATGAGTCTAAATTTGCTAAACAAGAATCACCTTGGGGGAGCATTAAATAAACTAGCCCCCGGAAGCAGCGTTATCAAAGGGCCTCTGAAACAGCATTAATTATTCTTTGTCCGATCCAACTTTGAACTTTCAAGTAGTGACAGCTCAGATAGTGACAATTGTGTTTTAGGATATATATATATATATATATATATATATATATATATATATATATATATATATATATATATATATTCACAATGAAATGAAAGGCTAATCTCCAGTTCAATGTCGGATTCCGATCACATTGTCTCAGCCTAAACGTAGGAACACCGTTCATACTCTTTTTGCAGGGGGTGCCTCCGTGGTCTAGTTGGTAGCGCGTTGGACCACAGATCACTACCACCTGAATTCGAATCTCGGCGTGGGCATATCTGAAGGGCGTTTCATCTTTGACTTCGCCAATTCATTACCTTTGGAGGTCGCTCGGCCCATTTAGCCCACCCTGTGCACAAAAGCGGCCGAAAAACATCGATCATCATCTAGTCTTTTGTAACTTAAATCCCCACCACATCTCTCGAATGGAACTAGACTGACTGTTTAGAAGTCGATGTCCTGTCATATTGAGGTTGCAATCCCTTCTAGAAGTGGGAAGTGAGAAGACGTGTTCATTCCGAGAATGCCCATCATTCCTACTGTGTATGTCATTTGTGTTCGAAAGACCTCAATATACGCCTAAGCTTTCTCGTGTTCGTCGACAAATTCCAAGGTCACACGTTAGAGGTAGCCGGACTCCAGTTGGAAGTGGAATACTGCTATTCATGGATAGCTCTATATTGGATGATGATCATGATGATGATGTTGAAACACCCTTCAGATATGCCCAAGCCGAGATTCGAACTCAGGTGGTAGTGATCCATGGTCCAACGCGCTACCAATTAGACCACGGAGGCGTCCTATTCACATGTTGAAAATCCGAAGAGTTATTAAGCGAATGTTTCAGGTTGAAAATTCCCAAATCCCTTAGCGGATGATAATTGTTTGT